>JANJXV010000757.1:375000-392410 GCA_024803745.1 Megascapheus bottae | reverse complement strand
ACCCTAAACCTAATCCTTACTCTTACCCTTACCCTAACCCTAACCGTAACCCTAACCCTAACCCTAATCCTAACCCTAAACCTAACCTTAACCCTTACACTTACCCTAACCCTAACCCTAACCTTAACCCTAACCCTCACCCTAGCCCTTACCCTAAACCTAACCCTAACCCTAACCCTAACGCTTACCCTAACCCTAACCCTAATCCTAAGCCTAATCCTAACACTAAACCTAAGCCTTACCCTAACCCTAACCCTAACCCTAACACTAATCTAACCCTTACCATTACCCTAACCCTAACGCAAACCTTAACCATAGCCCTAAAGATAACCCTAACCCTTACCCTTACCCTAACCCTAACCCTGAAGCTAATCCTAACCCTAACCCTATCCCTAACCTTAACCCTTACCCTAACCCTTACCCTAACCCTAACCCTAAACCTAAATCTAACCATAACCCCTAACCCTAAACCTAACCCTAACCCTTACCCTTACCCTAACCCTAACCCTAACACTAAAACTAACCCTTCCCCTTCCCCTAACCCTAACCC
Source organism: Megascapheus bottae (assembly GCA_024803745.1). Taxonomy (NCBI): domain Eukaryota; kingdom Metazoa; phylum Chordata; class Mammalia; order Rodentia; family Geomyidae; genus Megascapheus; species Megascapheus bottae. The sequence goes on along the minus strand of JANJXV010000757.1, from coordinate 391,860 downwards.
TAACCTTAAATCCAACCCTAAACCTAAACCTAACCCTAAGCCTAACCTTACCCTAATGCTAACCCTAACCCTAACACTAACACTTACCCTTACCCTAACACTAACCCTAACCCTAACCCTAAGCATAACCCTTACCCTAACCCTAACCCTAACCCTTACCCTAACCCTAACCCTAAACCTTACCCTAACCCTAAACCTAACCCTAAACCTAACCCGAACCCTTACCATAACCCTAACCCTAATCCTAACTTAACTCTTGCCCTTATCGTAACGCTACCCTAACCCTAAACCTAACCCTAACCCTAACGTTAACCCTAAACCTTACCCTTACCCTAACCCTAACCATAACCCTAAACCTAACAGTAACCCTAACCCTAACACTTACCCTTACCCTAACCCTAACCATAACCCTAAACCTTACCCTAACCCTTACCCTTACACTAAACCTAACCCTAACCCTAACCCTAATCCTAACCCTAACCCTAAACCTAACCCTTACCCTTACCTTAACCCTAACCCTAAACCTAACCCTAACCCTTACCCTTACCCTAACCCTAAACCTAACACTAACCCTAACCTTAACCCTAAACCTTATCCTTACCCTAACCCTAAACCCTAATCCTAAACCTAAACCTAACGCTAAACCTAACCCTAAACCTTACCCTAACCCTAACCCTAACCCTAACCTAACCCTTATCCGTATACTAACCCTAACCCTAACCTTGACCCTAAACCTAACCCTAAACCTAACCCTTACTCTTACCCTAACCCTAACCCTAAACCTAACCCTAACCCTAACACTATCCCTAAACCTATACCTTACCCTTACCCTAACCCTAACTCTAATCCTAAACCTAAACCTAACGCTAACCCTAACCCTAAACCTTACCCTAACCCTAACCCTAACACTAACCTAACCCTTATCCGTATACTAACCCTAACCCTAACCTTAACCCTAAACCTAACCCTAAACCTAACCCTTATTCTTACCCTAACCCTAACCCTAAACCTAACACTAACCCTAACACTATCCCTAAACCTATACCTTACCCTTACCCTAACCCGAACCTTAAACCTAACCCTAACCGAAACCCCTACCCCTACCCCTAACCCTAACCCTTACCCTTACCCTAACCCTAAACCTAACCCTAAAAGTAAACCTTACCCTTAACTTTAACCTAACCCTAACCCTAACCCTAACCCTTAGCCTTACTTTAACCCTAACCCTAACCCTAACCCTAACCCTTACCCTAAACCTAATCCTAACCCTAACCCTAACCCTTACAATTACCTTAACCATAAACCTAACCCTAACCCTAACCCTTACCCTTACCTTAACCCTAACCCTAACCCTAACACTTACCCTATCGCTAACCCTAACCCTAACCATAACGCATACCCTTATCCTAACCCTCACCCTAACCCTAACTGTAACCATAAACCTAAACTTAAACCTAACCCTAACCCTAACCCTAACCCTAACCTTTACCCTTACCCTAACCCTAACCCTAAACCTAACCCTAAACCTAACGATAACCCTTACCCTAACCGTAACCCTAAACCTAACCCTTAACCTTACCCTAACCCAAACCTAACCCTAACCCTAACCCTAACCTTAACCCTAACCCTTACCCTAACCCTAACATTAACACTAACCCTAACCCTAAACCTTACCCTTACCCTAAACCTAACCTTAACCCTAACCCTAACCCTCACCCTAACCCTTACCCTTACCCTTACGCTAACCCTAACCCTAGCCCTAACCCTAACCCTAACACATACCCTTAGCCTAACACTAACCCTAACCCTAACCGTAAACCTAAACCTAACTCTAACCCTAACCCTAACCCTTACTCTAACAATAACCTTAACCCCAACACTAAACCTAACCCTATCCCTAACCCTAAGCATAACCCTAACACTAACCCTATCCCTAAACCTATACTTTACCCTTACCCTAACCCTAAGCCTAAACCTAACCCTAACCGTAACCCCTAACCCTCACCCTAACCTAACACATACCCTTACCTAACCCTAACATTAACCCCAACACTAAACCTAACCCTAACCCTAACCCTAACACTTACCCTTACCCTAACCCTAACCCTAAACCTAACCCTAACCCTAACCCTAACACTAACCCTTAACCTAACCCTACCCGTAACCCTTACCCTTACCCTTACCCTAACCCTAACCATAAACCTAACCCTAACACTAAACCTAACCCTTACACTTACCCAACCCAAACCCTAACCCTAACCCTAAACCTAACCCAAACCCTAAACCTTACCCTTACCCTAACCCTAACCCTAACCCTAAACCTAATCCTTACTCTTACCCTTACCATAACCCTAACCGTAACCCTAACCCTAACCCTAATCCTAACCCTAAACCTAACCCTAACCCTTACACTTACCCTAACCCTAACCCTAAACTTAACCCTAACCCTCACCCTAGCCCTTACTCTAAACCTAACCCTAACCCTAACCCTAACGCTTACCCTAACCCTAACCCTAATCCTAAGCCTAATCCTAACACTAAACCTAAACCTTACCCTAACCCTAACCCTAACCCTAACCCTAATCTAACCCTTACACTTACCCTAACCCTAACGCAAACCTTAACCGTAACCCTAAAGCTAACCCTAACCCTTACCCTTACCCTAACCCTAACCCTGAAGCTAATCCTAACCCTAACCCTATCCCTAACCCTATCCCTTACCCTAACCCTTACCCTAACCCTAACCCTAAACCTAAATCTAACCGTAACCCCTAACCCTAACCCTAACCCTAACTCTAACCCTAAGCCTAACCCTTACCCTTACCCTAACCCTGACCCTAAGCCCTAACCCTAACCCTGCCCTAACCCTTACCCTTATCCTAACCCTAACCCAAACACTAAACCTAACCCGAATCCTTACCCTTACAATAACCCTAATCCTAACCTTAACCCCAAGCCTAAACCTAACCCTAACCCTAAACCTAACCCTAACCCTAACACTATCCCTAAACCTATACCTTACCCTTACCCTAACCCGAACCTTAAACCTAACCCTAACCGAAACCCCTACCCCTACCCCTAACCCTAACCCATACCCTTACCCTAACCCTAAACCTAACCCTAAACCTAACCCTTACCCTTACCTTTAACCTAACCCTAACCCTAACCCTAACCCTAACCCTTAGCCTTACCTTAACCCTTACCCTAACCCTAACCCTAACCCTCACCCTAAACCTAATCCTAACCCTAACCCTAACCCTTACAATTACCTTAACCATAAACCTAACCCTAACCCTAACCCTTACCCTTACCTTAACCCTAACCCTAACCCTAACACTTACTCTATCGCTAACCCTAACCCTAACCATAAAGCATACCCTTATCCTAACCCTCACCCTAACCCTAACTGTAACCATAAACCTAAACTTAAACCTAACCCTAACCCTAACCCTAACCCTAACCTTTACCCTTACCCTAACCCTAACCCTAAACCTAACCCTAAACCTAACCCTAACCCTAACCCTAACCCTTACCCTAACCCTAACCCTAACCCTAACCCTAACCTAAACCTTATCCGTATATTAACCCTAACCCTAACCTTAACCCTAAACCTAACCCTAAACCTAACCCTTACTGTTACCCTAACCCTAACCCTAAACCTAACCCTAACCCTAACACTATCCCTAAACCTATACCTTACCCTTACCCTAAGCCGAACCTTAAACCTAACCCTAACCGAAACCCCTACCCCTACCCCTAACCCTAACCCTTACCCTTACCCTAAACCTAAACCTAACCCTAAAACTAACCCTTACCCTTAACCTAACCCTAACCCTAACCCTTAGCCTTACCTTAACCCTAAACCTAACCCTAACCCTAACCCTTACCCTAAACCTAATCCTAACCCTAACCCTAACCCTTACACTTACCTTAACCCTAACCCTAACCCTAACCCTAACCCTTACCCTAAACCTAATCCTAACCCTAACCCTAACCCTTACCCTTACCTTAACCCTAACCCGAACCCTAACACTTACCCTATCGCTAACCCTAACCCTAACCCTAACCATAACGCATACCCTTACCCTAACCCTACCCCTAACCTTCACCCTAATCCTAACCCTAAACCTAAACTTTACCCTAACCCTTATCCTTTCCTTAACCCTAACCCTAACCCTAACCCTAACCCTTATTCTAACCTTTACCCTAACCCTAACACTTACCCTTACCCTAACCCCAACCCTAAACCTAACCCTAACCCTAACCCTTACCCTAACCCTAACCCTAACCCTAACCCTAACCCTTACCCTTACCCTAACCCTAACCTTAACCCTAACCCTAACAATAAACCTAAACCATACCCTTACCCTAAACCTAACCCTAACCATTACATAACCTAACCCTACACTAACCCTAAGCCTAACCCTTATCCCTAAACCTAACCCTAACCCTAACCCTAACTCTAACCACTAACCCTAATCCTAAATCTAACCCTTACCCTTATCCTAACCCTAACCCTAACCCTAACACTTACCCTTTCCCTAACCCCTACCCTAATGCTAACCCTAACCCTAAACCTTACACTAACCCTAACCCTAACCCTAACCCTTACCCTTACCCTAAACCTAAACCTAACCCTAACCGTAACCCTACCCCTTACCCTTAGCCTAAACCTAACCCTAATCCTAACCATAACCCTTGACCTTACACTAACCCTAAATTTAAGCCTAACCTTATCCCTTATCTTAACCCTAACCCTAACCCTAACCCTAACCCTTAACATAACCCTAACACTAACCCTAATCCTAACCTTAACCCCTAACCCTAACCCCAAACCCTAACCCTAACCCTAACCCTTTAACTAACCCTTACCCTCACCCTAACCGTAATCCTAACCCTAAGCCTAAACCCTAAGCTAACCGTAACCCCTAACCCTAGCCCTAACCCTAACCCTTACCCTTACCCTAACCCTAACCCAACCCTAACCCTAACCCGAATCCTTACCCTTACCCTAACCGTAACCCTAACCTTATCCCCAAGCCTAAACCTAACCCTAACCCTAACACTAACACTAACCGTAACCCCTAACCCTACGCTAACCCTAACCTTTACTCTTTTCCTAACCCTCCCCCAAAACCTAACACTTCCCCTTACCCTAACCCCAATCCTAACCCTAACCCTAACGATAACCCTTACCCTAACCGTAACCCTAAACCTAACCCTTAACCTTACCCTAACCCAAACCTAACCCTAACCCTAACCCTAACCCTAACCCTTACCCTAACCCTAACATTAACACTAACCCTAACCCTAAACCTTACCCTTACCCTAAACCTAACCTTAACCCTAACCCTAACCCTCACCCTAACCCTTACCCTTACCCTTATGCTAACCCTAACCCTAGCCCTAACCCTAACCCTAACACATACCCTTACCCTAACACTAACCCTAACCCTAACCGTAAACCTTAACCTAACTCTAACCCTAACCCTAACCCTTACTCTAACAATAACCTTAACCCCAACACTAAACCTAACCCTAACCCTAACCCTAAGCATAACCCTAACACTAACCCTATCCCTAAACCTATACTTTACCCTTACCCTAACCCTAAGCCTAAACCTAACCCTAACCATAACCCCTAACCCTCACCCTAACCTAACACATACCCTTACCTAACCCTAACATTAACCCCAACACTAAACCTAACCCTAACCCTAACCCTAACACTTACCCTTACCCTAACCCTAACCCTAAACCTAACCCTAACCCTAACCCTAACAATAACCCTTAACCTAACCCTACCCGTAACCCTTACCCTTACCCTTACCCTAACCCTAACCATAAACCTAACCCTAACCCTAAACCTAACCCTTACCCTTACCCTAACCCAAACCCTAACCCTAACCCTAAACCTAACCCAAACCCTAAACCTTACCCTTACCCTAACCCTAACCCTAACCCTAAACCTAAACCTAATCCTTACTCTTACCCTTACCATAACCCTAACCGTAACCCTAACCCTAACCCTAATCCTAACCCTAAACCTAACCCTAACCCTTACACTTACCCTAACCCTAACCCTAACCTTAACCCTAACCCTCACCCTAGCCCTTACTCTAAACCTAACCCTAACCCTAACCCTAACGCTTACCCTAACCCTAACCCTAATCCTAAGCCTAATCCTAACACTAAACCTAAACCTAACCCTAACCCTAACCCTAACCCTAATCTAACCCTTACCCTTACCGTAACCCTAACGCAAACCTTAACCGTAACCCTAAAGCTAACCCTAACCCTTACCCTTACCCTAACCCTAACCCTGAAGCTAATCCTAACCCTAACCCTATCCCTAACCCTATCCCTTACCCTAACCCTTACCCTAACCCTAACCCTAAACCTAAATCTAACCGTAACCCCTAACCCTAAACATAACCCTAACCCTTACCCTTACCCTAACCCTAACTCTAACCCTAAGCCTAACCCTTACCCTTACCCTAACCCTGACCCTAACTCCTAACCCTAACCCTGCCCTAACCCTTACCCTTATCCTAACCCTAACCCAAACACTAACCCTAACCCGAATCCTTACCCTTACCCTAACCCTAATCCTAACCTTAACCCCAAGCCTAAACCTAACCCTAACCCTAAACCTAACACTAACCCTAACCCTAACACTTTCCCTTAGTCTAACCCTATCACTAACACTAACCCAAACCCTAACTCTAACACTAACCCTAAACCCTAACCCTAACACTATACCTAACGCTCACTCTAACCCTAACACTAACTCTAAACCCTAACCCTACCCTAACCCTAACCCTTGCCCTTATCCTAACCCTAACCCTAACCATAACACTTACCCTTACCCTAACCCTAAACCTAAACCTAACCCTAACACTAACCCTAACCCTAATCCTTACCCTTACCCTAACCCTAACCTTAAACTTAACCCCAACCCTAAACCTAACCCTAACCCTAAACCTTACCCTTTCCCTAAACCTAAACTTAAACCTTACCCTTACACTAAGGCTAACCCTAACCCTAACACAAACACTAACACATACCCTTAATCTAACCATAACCCTAACCCTAACTGTAACCCTAAACCTAACCCTAACCCTAACCGTAACCCTTACTCTAACCCTAACCTTAACCCCAACACTAAACCTAAACCTAACCCTAACTCTAACCCTATCCCTAACCCTAATACTTACCCTAACCCTAACCCTAACCCTAACCCTTACACTTACCGTAACCCTAACCCTAACATTAACCCTAACCCTAACACTTACCATTACCCTAACCCTAACCCTAACCCTATCCCTTACCCTAACCCTAACCCTAACCCTAACCTCAACCTTAAACCTAAACCTAAACCTAATCCTAAACATAACCCTTATCCTTACCCTAACCCTAACCCTAAAAATAACCCTAACCCTAACCCTTACCCTAAACCTAACCCTAACCCTTACCCTTACCCTAACCCTAACCCTTACCCTAACTCTAACTGTAACCCTAAACTAACCCTAACCCCTAACCCTAAACCTAACCCTAACACTAACCCTAACCCCTAACCCTAACCCTAACCCTAACCCTTACACTTATAATAACCTTAACCCTAACCCTAACACTTACCCTTACCCTAACCCTAACCCTAATCCTAACCCTAACCCTTAACCTAACCCTAACACTAACCCAAACACCTAAACCTAACCCTTACCCTAACCCAAACCCAAACCCTAACCCTTACCCTTACCCCAACCCTAACCCTTACTCTAACCCTAACACTAAACCAAACCCTAACCCGTACCCTAACCCTAACCCTAACCCTTACTCTAACCCTAACCCTAACCTCAACCTTAACATTAACCCTACCCTAACCCTTACCCGAACCCTAACCCTAACCCTTACCTTAACCCTAACACTAACCCTAACCTCAACCTTAAACCTAACCCTAAACCTAAACCTAACCCTAACCCTTACCCTTACCCTAACCCTAAAAAGAAAAATAACCCTAAACCTTTCCCGTACCCTAACCCTAATCATAAACCTATCCCTAACCATAACCCTAACCATAACCCTAACCCTAATACTAACGCTTACCCTAATCCTAACCCTTCCCTTACACTAACACTAACCCTAACCATAACCTCAACCCTAAACCTAACCTTAACCATAACGCTTACCCTAACACTTACCCTAACAATAACCCTAACCCTAAACCTAACACTTACCCTTACCCTAACCCTAACCCTAACTCTAACTCTTACCCTAACCCTAACCATAACCCTAAACCTAACCCCTAACCCTAATCCTAACCCTAACCCTTAACCTTATCCTAACCCTAACCACAACCCTAACACTTACCCTTACCCTAAACCTAAACCTAACCCTAACCCAAAACCTAACCCTAACCCTTACCCTTAGAATAACCCTAAACCTAACAATAACCCTTGCCCTTACCCTAACCCTAAACCTAACCCTAACCCTAACCCTTATCCTAACCCTAACCCTAACCCTAACCCTAACCCTTAACCTAACCCTAACACTAACCCTAACCCTAACCCTAACCCTTAACCCTAACCGCTAACACTAACCCTAACCCTAAACCTTAACCTAACCCTTACCCTAACCCTAACAGTAACCCTAACCCTAACCCTAACCCCTAATGCTAACCATAACCCCTAAAAATAACCCAAACCCTAACTCTTACCTTTACCTTAACCCTAACCCTTACCCTAATCCTTACCCTTAATCTAACCCTAACCCTAACCTTAACCCCAACCATAAACCTAACCCTAACCCTACCCCTAACACTAACCCTTACCCCTAACTCCAACCCTAACCCTAACCCAAACCGTAACCATAACCCTTACCTAACCCTAACCCTAATCCTAACCCTAACCCTTACCCTTACCCTAACCCTAAACCTAACCCTAATCCTAACCCTAACCCTAATCCTAACCCTTACCCTTAGCCTAACCCTAACCCTAACCCTAACGCTAACCCTAAACCTTAACCTTACCCTAAACCTAACCTTAACACATACCCTTACCCTAACCCTAACCGTAACCCTAAACCTAACCCTAAACCCAACCCTAACCCTAATCCTAACCCTTACTCTAACCATAACCTTAACCAAAACACTAAACCTAACCCTAACCCTAACCCTAACCCTTACTCTAACTCTAACCCTAACCTAACCCTAACCCTAACCCTAACCCTAAATTTAACCCTTACCCTTAGCCTAACCCTAACCCTAACCATAATTCTTACCCTTACCCTTACGCTAACCCTAACCCTAACCCTAAGACATACCCTAACCCTAACCCTAACCGTAACCGTAAACTTAACCCTAAACCCAACCCTAACCGTAACCCTAACCCTTACTCTAACCCTAACCTTAACCAAAACACTAAACCTAACCCTAACCCTAACCCTAACCCTTACTCTAACTCTAACCCTAACCTAACCCTAACCCTAACCCTAACCCTTACACTTACCCTAACACTAACCGTAACCTTAACCCCATCCTTAAACCTAACCCTAACCGCAACCCTAAACCTTACCTAACTCTAACCCTAACCATAACCTAAAAATTACCATTAACCTAACCCTAACACTAACCCTTATCCTAACCCTAACCCTAACCCTAACCGTAACCCTTAACCTAAACCTAACACTAACCCAAACCCCTAAAGCTAATCCTTACCCTAACCCAAACCCTAACCGTAACCCTTACGCTTACCCTAACCCTAACCCTAACTCTAACCCTAACCCTAAACCTAACACTAAACCATACCCTAACCCTAACCCTAACCCTTACTCTAACACTAACCCTAACCTCAACCTTAACCCTAACCCTAACCGTATCCCTTACCCTTAGCCTAAACATAACCCAAACCCTAAGCCTAACCCTTACCCGAACCCTAACCCTAACCCTTACCCTAACCCTAACACTAACCCTAACCTCAACCTTAAACCTAAGCCTAAACCTAACCCTAACCCTAACCCTTACCCTTATCCTACCCCTAACCATAAAAATAACCCTAACACTAACCAAAATCCTTACCCTTAACCTAACCCTAATCATAAACCTATCCCTAACCCTAACCCTAACCCTAAACCTAACCCCTAACCTTAACCCTAACCCTAACACTAACACTAACACTTACCCTAACACTAACCCTTACCCTTACCCTAACCCTAATCCTAACCATAACCTCAACCCTAAACATAACCCTAACCGTAACCCTGCCCTAACCCTTACCCTTATCCTAACCCTAAGCCTAACCCTAACACTTACCCTTTCCCGAACCCCAACCCTAACGCTAACCCTAACCCTAACCATTACCCTAACCCAAACCCTAACCCTAACCCTAACCCTGACCCTTAACCTTACCCTAAACCTAAACCTAACCCTAAACCTAACCCTAACCCTAACCTTAACCCTAAACCTTACCCTTACTCTAACCCTAACCCTAACCCTACCCCTAAACCTAATCCTAACCCTAAACCTAACCCTTACCCTTACCCTAACCCTAACCCTAACCCTAACTTTAACCCTAACTCTTACCCTAACCCTAAACCTAAACCTAACCCTAACCCTAACCCTTACCCTAACCCTAACCCTAACCCTAACCCTAAACTGAACCCTAACCCTAACCCTTACCCTAACCCTAACCCTAACCCTAACCTAACCGTTACCCTTACTCTAACCCTAAAGCTAACCCTAATCCTAACCCTAAACCTAACCCTAACCCAAACCCTAACCCTTACTCTAACCCTAACCCTAAACCTAACCTTAAGCCTTACCCTTACCCTAACCCTAACCCTAACCCTAACCTTAACCCTAATCCTAACCCTAAACCTGACCTTAACCCTAACCCTTATCCTTTCCCTAACCCTACCCCTAAACCTAATCCTAACCCTAAACCTAACCCTTACCCTTACCCTAACCCTAACCCTAACCCTAACTTTAACCCTAACCCTTACCCTAACCCTAAACCTAAACCTAACCCTAACCCTAACCCTTACCATAACACTAACCCTAACCCTAACCCTAAACCGAACCCTAACCCTAACCCTTACCCTTACCCTAAACCTAACCATAAACCTAACCCTAACCCTAAGCCTATCCCTAAACCTGTCGCTTACCCTTACCCTTACCCTAACTCTAATCGTAACCCCTAACCCTAAACCTAACCCTAACCCTTACCCTTACCCTAACCCTAAGCCTAACCCTAACCCTAACCCTTACCCTGACCCTAACCCTAACCCTAACCCCTAACCCTAACCCTGCCCTAACCCTTACCCTTATCCTAACCCTAACCCTACCCTAACACTTACCCTTTCCCGAACCCCAACCCTAACGCTAACCCTAACCATTACCCTAACCCTAACCCTAAATATTGCCCTTACCCTAAACCTAAACTTAACCCTAAAACTAACCCTAACGCTAACAGTAACCCTAAGGCTTACCCTAAACCTAACCCTTACCCTAACCCTTACCCATACCCTAATGCTAAACCCAACCCTTACCCTAACCCTAACCTTAACCCCAACACTAAACCTAACCCTAACCCTAACCTAACCCTTATCCTTACCCTAACCCTAACAATAATCCTAACCCTAACCCTCATCCTAACCCTAACCCTAACCCTAACCCTAACCCTAAACCTAAACCTAACACTATCCCTAACCTTAACCCTAACCCTTACCCTTACACTAACCCTAACACTAACCATAACCCTAACCCTAACCCTTACCCTAACCCTAACCCTCACTCTAAACCTAACCCTTAACCTTAACCTAACCCTAACCCTAACCCTTACCCTTTCAATAAACCTTCCCTAACCCTCACCCTAACCCTCATCCTTACCCAAACCCTAACCCTAACCCTAACGCTCACCCTAACCCTAACCCTACCCATAACCCTAACTCTAACCCTTAACCTAACCCTTACCCTAACCCTAACCCTAACACTAACTGTAGCCCTAACCCTTACCCTCAACCTAACACTAAACCTAACCCTAAACCTTACCCTAACCCTAACACTTACCCCTAAACATGAACCTAATGCTTACACTAACCCTAACCGTAACCCTAACCCTCACCCTAACTCTTACCCTAACCCTAACCCTAACCCTAAAACTTACACTTACCCTAAACCTAACCCTAACCTTAACCCCAACCCTAAACCTAACCCTAACACTAATCCTAACCCTTACCCTTACCCTAACATTAAACCTAACCCTAAACCTTACCCTAACCCTAACACTTAACCCTAAACCTGAACCTAATGCTTAAACTAACCCTAACCGTAACCCTAACCCTAACCCTAACTCTTACCCTAACCCTAACCCTAACCCTAAAACTTACACTTACCCTAAACCTAACCCTAACCTTAACCCCAACCCTAAACCTAACCCTAACACTAACCCTAACCCTTACCCTTACCCTAATGCTAAACCTATCCCTAACCCTAACACTTTCCCTTACCCTAACCCTAACCCTAACGCTTATCCTTACCCTAACCCTAACCCTAACCCTTATCCTAACCCTAACCCTAACCCTTAACCTAACCCTAACACTAACCCTAACCCTAACCCCTAACACTAACCCTAACCCTAACAATAACCTAACCTTTACCCTTACCCTAACCCTAACCCAAACTCTAACCCTAACCCTAACCCTAACACTAACCCTTACCCTAACCCTAAACGTAAACCTTACTCTAACCCTAACCGTAACCTCAACCTTAACCCTAACCCTAACCCTAACCTTAACCCTAACCCTAAACCTAACCCTTACCCTTTCCCTAAACCTAACACTAAACCTCACCCTAACCCTAACCCTAACACTTACCCTTAACCTCACCCTAACTCTAAACCTAACCCGAACCCTAACCCTAACCCTAACACTTAACCCGAATCCTAAACCAAACCCTTACCCTTACCCTAACCCTAACCCTAAACCTAACTCTTACCCAAACCCTAACCCTAACCCTAAACTTTACCCGAATCCTAAACCTAACCCTAACCCTAACCCTAACCCTAACCCTAAGTCTAAACTTAACTCTAACCCTAACCTTAACCCTAACCCTAACCCTAAACCTTATCCTAACGCTAACCCTAACCTTAACCCTAACCCTAACCCTAAACCTTATCCTAACTCTAACCCTAACCCTAACCCTAACCCTTAACCTAACCCTAACACTAACTCTAACCCTTAAACCTTAATCCTAACCCTAACCCTAACCCTAACCTTAACCCTTACCCTAACCCTAACCATAACCATAACGCTAACCTTACCCTTACCCTAACCCTAACCCTAACTCTAACCCTAACCCTAACCCTAAACCTAACCCTTACACTAACCCTAAACCTAAACCTTACTCGAACCCTAACCCTAACCTCAACCTTAACCCTAACCCTAACCCTATCACTTACCCTTACTCTAACCCTAACCCTAACCCTACCCCGAACCCTAACCCTTACCCAAACCTAACCCGTACCCTAACCCTAACCGTAACCCATCCTCAACCTTAACCCTAACCCTAACCCTTACCCTAAACCTAACCCTAACGTCAACCTTAACCCTAACCCTAACCCTAACCCTAACTCTTACCCAAACCCTAACCCTAACCTTACCGTTACCCTAACCCTAACCCTAACCTTAACCCGAATCCTAAACCTAACCCTAACCCTAACCCTAAAACTAACACTAAGCATAAACCTAACTCTAACCCTAAACCTAACCCTAACCCTAAACCTTATCCTTACCCTAACCCTAAGCCTAAACCTAACCCTTAACCTAACCCTAACACTACCACTAACCCCTAACCCTAACCCTTACCCTAACCCTAAACCTAACCATAACGCTAACCTTACCCTTACCCTAACCCTAACCCTAACTCTAACCCTAACCGTAACCCTAAACCTAACCCTTACCCTAACCCAAACCCTAAACCTTACTCGAAGTCTAACCCTAACCTCAACCTTAACCCTAACCCTAATCCTATCTCTTACCCTTAACCTCACCCAAACTCTAAGCTTAAACCGAACCCTAACCCTAATCCTAACACTTAACCCTAACCCTAAACCTAACCCTAACCCTTACTTTAACCCTAACCCTAACCCTAAACCTAACCCTAACCCTAACTCTTACCCTAACCTAACCCTAACTCTTACCGTTACCCTAACAATAACCCTAACCTTAACCAGAATCCTAAACCTAACCCTAAACTTAACCCTAACCCTTACCCTTACACTAACTCTAAACCTAACCCTAACCCTAACACTTTCCCTTACCCTAACCCTAACCCTAAACATTATCCTAAACCTAAACATAACCCTAACCCTAACCCTTAACCTAACCCTAACACTAACTCTAACCCCTAACCCTAACCCTTTCATTAACCCTAACCCTAACCATAAGCCTAACCCTTACCCTTACCCTAACCCTAACCCTAACTCTAACCCTAACCCTAACCCTAAACCTTACCCTAAACCTAACCCTAAACCTTACTCTAACCCTAACCCTAACCTCAAACTTAACCCTAACCCTAACCCTATCCCTTAACCTTACCGTAACCCTAACCATAACCCTACCTCAACATTAACCCTAACCCTAAACCTTATCCTAACCCTAACCCTAACTCTAACCCAAAGCCTAATCCTTACCCTCACCCTAACACTAAACCTAACCCTAACCCTTACCCTAACTCTAACTGTTAACCCTACCCCTAAACCTAACGCTTACCCTAACACTAACCCTAACCCTAACCCTAACTCTTACCCTAACCCTAAACCTAAACCTAAAACTTACCCTTACCCTAGCCCTAACCCTAACCTTAACCCCAACCCTAAACCTAACCCTAACCCTAACCCTAACCCTTACCCTTACCCTAACGCTAAACCTATCCCTAACCCTAACATTTTCCCTTACCCTAACCCTAACCCTAACCCTTATCCTAACCCGAACCCTAACCCTTAACCTAACCCTAACACTAACCCTAACCCTAACCCCTAACACTAACCATTACCCTAACCCTAACCCTAACCCTAAACCTAACCTTTACCCTTACCCTAACCCTAACCCAAACTCTAACCCTAACCCTAACCCTAACCTTAAACCTAAACCTAACCCTAACCCTAACCCTAACCCTTACCCTTATCCTCACTATAACTCTAAACCTAACCCGATCCCTAACTCTAACCCTATCACTTAACCCTAACCCTAAACCTAACCCTTACCCTTACCCTAACCCTAAACCTAACCCTAACCCTAACTCTTACCCAAACCCTAACCCTAACCTTACCGTTACCCTAACCCTAACCCTAACCTTAACCCGAATCCTAAACCTAACCCTTACCCTAACCCTAACCCAAAACCTTACTCGAACCCTAATCCCAACCTCAACCTTAACCCTAACCCTAACCTTATCCCTTACCGTTACCCTAAACCTAACCCTAACCCTACCCCTAACCCTAACCCTAACCCGTACCCTAACCCTAACCGTAACCCTACCTGAACCTTAACCCTAACCCTAACCCTTACCCTAACCCTAACCCTAACGTCAAACTTAACCCTAACCCTAACCCTAACCCTAACCCTTACCCTAACCCTAACCCTAAACCTAACCCTAAACCTAAACCTAACCCTTACCCTTACCCTAACCCTAACCCTAAACCTAACACTAACCGTAACCCCTAACCCTAACCGTAACCCTAACCCTAACCCTAACACTTAACCTTACCCTTACAATAACCCTAACTCTAAACTTAATAATAACCATAACACTAAACCTAACCCTTACCCTAACCCTAACCCTAACCCTAACCCTAATCCTTACCCTAAAACTGAACCTAACCCTAACCCATACCATTTCCCTAAACCTAACCTTACCCTAACCCTAACCCTTACTTTTACCCTAACCCTAACCTTAAACTTTACCCTTACCCTAACCCTAACCCTAACCTTAAACCCAACCCTAACACTAAACCTAACCCTTACCCTTACCCTAACGCTAAACCTATCCCTAACCCTAACACTTTCCCTTACCCTAAACCTAACCCTAACCCTTATCCTAACCCTAACCCTAACCCTCACCCTTAACCTAACCCTAACACTAACCCTAAACCCTAACCCTAACCCTTACCCTAACCCTAACCCTAACCCTAAACCTAAGCTTTACCCTTACTCTAACCCTAACACTAACTCTAACCCTAACCCTAACCCTATCCCTTACCCTAACCCTAAGCCTAAACCTTACTCTAACCCTAACCCTCACCCCAACCTTAACCTTAACCCTAACCCTAACCCTAACCTTAACCATAACCCTAAACCTAACCTTTACCCTTTCCCTAACCCTAACCCTAACCCTAAACCTAACCCTTACCTTTACCCTAACCGTAACCCTAACCCTAACTCTTACACTAAACCTAACCCTAACACTTACCTTTACCCTAACCCTAACCCTAACCTTAACCCCAATCCTAAACCTAACCCTAACCCTAACCCTAACCCTTACCCTTACCCTAACGCTAAACCTAACCCTAACCCTAACACTTTCCCTTACCCTAACCCTAACCCTTATCCTAACCCTAACTCTAACCCTAACCCTAACCCTTAAACTAACCCTAACACTAACTCTAACTCCTAACCCTAACTCTTACCCTAACCATAACCCTAACCATAACCCTAAACCTTACCCTTACCCTAACCCTAATCCTAACTCTAACTCTAACCCTAACCCTAACCCTGACCCTAACACTTAAACCTAACCCTAAACCTAACCCTTACCCTTACCCTAACCCTAATCCTAATCCTAACCCTAACTCTAACTCTTACCCT
>JANJXV010000757.1:350000-370000 GCA_024803745.1 Megascapheus bottae | reverse complement strand
CCAAACCCTAACCCTAAACCTAACTTTAACCCTAAACCTAACACTTAACCCTAACCCTAAACCTAACCCTTACTCTTACCCTAACCCTAACCCTAACACTAACCCTATACCTAACCCTAACTCTTACCCTAACAATAACCCTAACCCTAACCCTTACTCTTACCCTAACCCTAACCCAAACCCTAACCCTAACCCTAACCCTTACCCTAACCGTAACCCTAAACCTTACTCTAACCCTAACCCTAACCTCAACCTTAACCCTAACCCTAACCCTAACCCTAACCTTAAACCTAACCCTAACACTCACCCTTACCATTTCCCTAACCCTAATACTAAACCTAACCCTAACCCTATCCCTAACCCTTAACCTAACACTAACACTAACCCTAACCCCTAATCCTAACCCTTACCCTAACCCTAACCCTATCCATAACTCTAACCCTAACCCGTACCCTGACCCTAAACGTAAACCTACCTCAACCTTAACCCTAACCCTAACCCATACCCTAATCCTAACCCTAATCATTACTCTAACACTAGCCCTAACCTCAACCTTAACCCTAACCCTAACCCTTACTCTAACCCTAACCCTAAAATTTACTGTAACACTAACACTAACCTCAAACTTGACCTTAACCCTAACTCTATCCCTTACCCTTACCCTAACCCTAACCCTAACCCTACCCCTAACCCTAACCCTAACCCTAAACCTAACCCTTACCCTAACCCTAACCCTAACCCTAATCCTTACCCTAATCCTAACCATAACCCTAACCCTTACCCTTAACCTAACCCTAACCCTAACCCTAACTCTTACCCTTACCCTAACCCTAACATTACCTGAATCCCAACCCTAAACCTAACCCTAACCCTAACCCTTACCCTAACACTTACCCTAACCGTAACCCTAACCCTAACCCTTACCCTTACCCTAACCCTAACCCTAACTCTAACCCTAACCCTAACCCTTACCCTCACCCTAACCCTAAACCTAACCCTAAATCTTACCCTAACCCTAACACTTTCCCTTACCCTAACTCTAACCGTAACCCTTATCCTAACCCTAACCCTAACCCTAACCGCTAACCCTAACCCTTAACCCTAACCCTAACCCTAACCCTAACCCTTAACCTAACCCTTACCCTAACCCTAACCGTAACCCTAACCCTAACCCTCACCCCTAACCCTAAAAGTAACCCCTAACCCTAAACCTAACCCAAACCCTTACCATTAACGTAACCCTAACCCAAACACAAACGGTAAACCTAATCCTTACCCTTACCCTAACCCAAACCCTAAACTTAACCCAAACCCTAAACCTAACCCTAACAATAACCCTAACACTAACCCTAAACCTTAACCCTACCCTAACCCTAACCCTTAACCTTACCCTAACCCTAACCCTAACCATAACACTTACCCTTACCCTAACCCAACCCTATCCCTAATCATAACCCTTACCCTAACCCTAACCCTAAACGAAACCCTAACGCTTACCCTTACCCTAACCCTAAACCTAACCTTAACCCAAATCCTAAACCTAAACCTAACCTTAAAGCTAAACCTTACACTTACCCTAACGCTAAACCTAACCCTAACCCTAACACTTTCCCTTACCCTAACCCTAACCCTAACCCTTATCCTAACCCTAAAACTAACCCTAACCCTAACCCTTAACCTAACCCTAACACTAACACTAACCCCAAACCCTAACCCTTACCCAAACCCTAACCCTAACTATAACCCTAAACCTTACCCTTACCCTAACCCTAACCCTAACTCTAACCCTAACCCTAACCTTTACCCTCACCCTAAACCTTACTCTAACCCTAACAATAGCCTCAACCTTAACCCTAACCCTAACCCTACCCCTTACCCTTACCCTAACCCTAACCCTAACCCTAACCTGTACCCTAACCCTAAACTCAACCTTAACCCTAACCCTAACCCTTACCCTAACACTAATTCTAACGTCAACCTTACCCTTAACCCTAACCCTAAACCTAAACCTAAACCTAACCCTTACCCTTACCCTAACCCTAACCCTAACCCTAACCCCAACCCTTAACCTAAACCTAACCCTAACTCTAACGCTTACCGTTACCCTAACCCTAACCCTAACCTTAACCCAAATCCTAAACCTAACCCTAACCCTAACCCTAACATTAGCCTTACCCTAACGCTAAACATAACCCTAACCCTAACACTTTCCCTTACCCTAACCCTAACCCTAACCCTAACCCTTAACCTAACCCTAACACTAACACTAACCCCTAACCCTTACCGTTACCCTAACCCTAACCCTAAGTATAACCCTAACCCTTACCCTTACCCTAACCCTAACCCTAACCCTAACCCTAACAATAACTCTTACCCGAAACCTAACACTAACCCTAATCTTTACCGTTACACTAACCCTAACCCTAAACTTAACCCAAATCCTAAACCTACCCCTAACCCTATCCCTAACCCTTACCCTTACCTTAACGCTAAACCTAACCCCAACCCTAACACTTTCCCTTACTCTAACCCTAACCGTAACCCTAACCCTAACCCTCACCCTTAACCCTAAATGTAACCCCCAACCCTAACCCTAACCCTTACCCTAACCCTAACCCTAACCCTAACTATAACCCTAACCCTTATCCTAACCCTAACCCTAACCCTAACCCAAACCCTTAACCTAACCCTAACAGTAACACTAACACTAACCCCTAACCCTAACCCTTACCCTAACCCTCACCCTAAATATAACCCTAACCCCTACCCTTACCCTAACCCTAACCCTAACTCTAACCCTAACCCTAACCCTAACCCTTACCCTAACCCTAAACCTTACTCTAACCCTAACACTAACCTCAACCTTAACCCTAACCCTAACCCTACCCCTTAGCCTTCCCCTAACCCTAACCCTAACCCTAACCTGTACCCTAACCCTAACCTCAACCTTAACCCTAACCCTAACCCTTACCCTAAATCTAATCCTAACGTCAATCTTAAGCCTAACCCTTACCCTAACCCTAACACTTACCCTAACCCTTACTCTAACCCTAACGCTTACCCTAACCCTCACCTTTACCCCTACACTAACCCTAACCCTAACCCTAAACCTTACCCTTACCCTCACCCTAACTGTTACCTAACCCTAACACTAACCCTAATCCTAACACTTAACCCTAACACTAAACCTAATTCTTACCCTTACCCTTACCCTAAACTAAACCCTAACCCTAACCCTAATCCTTAACCTAACCCTAACACTAACTCTAACCCCTAACAATAACCTTACACTGACCCTAACCCTAACTATAACCCTAACCCTTACCCTTACTCTAACCCTAACCCTAACTCTAACCCTAACCCTACCCCTAACCCTAACCCTTATCCTAACCCTAAACCTTACTCTAACACTAACCCTAACCTCAACCTTAACCCTAAACCTAACCCTACCCCTTAACCTTACCCTTACCCTAACCCTAAACCTAACCCTAACCTGTACCCTAACCGTAACCGTAACCCTAACCTCAACCTTAACCCTAAACCTAACCCTTACATTAACCCTAACCCTAACATCAACCTTAACCCTTACCCTAACCCTTACCCTAACCCTAACGCTTACCCTAGCCCAAACCCTTACTCTTACCCTAACCCTAACCCTAACCCTAACCCTAAACCTAACCCTAACTCTTACCCTAACCCTAACCCTAACCCTAAACCTTACCCTTACCATAACCCTAACCCTAACCTTAACCCCAACCCTAAACCTAACCCTAACACTAACACTAACCCTTACCGTTACCCTAACGCTAAACCTATCCCTAACACTAACAATTTCCCTTACCCTAACCCTAACACTAACCCTTATCCTAACACTAACCCTAACCCTAACCCTTAACCTAACCCTAACACTAACCCTAACCCCTAACCCTAACCCTTACCCTAACCCTAACCATAACCCTAAACCTAAACTTTACCCTTACCCTAACCCTAACCGTAACTCTAACCCAAACCCTAACCCTAACCCTAACCCTTACCCTAACCGTAACCCTAAACCTTACTCTAACCCTAACCCTAACCTCAACCTTAACCCTAACCCTAATCCTAACCCTAACCTTAAACCTAACCCTAACACTCACCCTTACCATTTCCCTAACCCTAATACTAAACCTAACCCTAACCCTATCCCTAACCCTTAACCTAACACTAACACTAACCCTAACCCCTAACCCTAACCCTTACCCTAACCCTAACCCTATCCATAACTCTAACCCTAACCCGTACCCTGACCCTAAACGTAAACCTACCTCAACCTTAACCCTAACCCTAACCCATACCCTAATCCTAACCCTAATCATTACTCTAACACTAGCCCTAACCTCAACCTTAACCCTAACCCTAACCCTTACTCTAACCCTAACCCTAAAACTTACTCTAACACTAACACTAACCTCAAACTTGACCTTAACCCTAACTCTATACCTTACCCTTACCCTAACCCTAACCCTAACCCTACCCCTAACCCTAACCCTAACCCTAAACCTAACCCTTACCCTAACCCTAACCCTAACCCTAATCCTTACCCTAATCCTAACCATAACCGTAACCCTTACCCTTAACCTAACCCTAACCCTAACCCTAACTCTTACCCTTACCCTAACCCTAACATTACCTGAATCCCAACCCTAAACCTAACCCTAACCCTAACCCTTACCCTAACACTTACCCTAACCGTAACCCTAACCCTAACCCTTACCCTTACCCTAACCCTAACCCTAACTCTAACCCTAACCCTAACCCTTACCCTCACCCTAACCCTAAACCTAACCCTAAATCTTACCCTAACCCTAACACTTTCCCTTACCCTAACTCTAACCGTAACTCTTATCCTAACCCTAACCCTAACCCTAACCGCTAACCCTAACCCTTAACCCTAACCCTAAACCTAACCCTAACCCGTAACCTAACCCTTACCCTAACCCTAACCGTAACCCTAACCCTAACCCTCACCCCTAACCCTAAAAGTAACCCCTAACCCTAAACCTAACCCAAACCCTTACCATTAACGTAACCCTAAACCAAACCCAAACGGTAAACCTAATCCTTACCCTTACCCTAACCCAAAACCTAAACTTAACCCAAACCCTAAACCTAACCCTAACAATAACCCTAACACTAACCCTAAACCTTAACCCTACCCTAACCCTAACCCTTAACCTTACCCTAACCCTAACCCTAACCATAACACTTACCCTTACCCTAACCCAACCCTAACCCTAATCATAACCCTTACCCTAACCCTAACCCTAAACGAAACCCTAACGCTTACCCTTACCCTAACCCTAAACCTAAACCTAACACTAACCCTAACCCTAACCCTTACCCTTAGACTAACCTAACCCTAACCCTAAACCTTACCCTTACCCTAAACCTAAACTTAACCCTAACCCTTATACTTACCCTTACCCTTACGCTAACCCTAACACTAACACTAACCCTAACACATACTCTTACCATAACCCTAACCCTAACCCTAACCCTAACCCTAAACCTAACCCTAACCCCTAACCCTAACCCTAACCCTAACCATTACACTAACCCTAAACTTAACCCCAGCACTAAACCTAACCCTAACCCTAACCCTAACACTTATCCTAACTCTAACCCTAACCCTAACCCTAACCCTAACACTTACCCTAATGCTAACTCTAACCCTAACACTTACACTTACCCTAACCCTAACCCTAAACATAACCCCAACCTTAAACCTAATCCTAAACCTAACCCTAAACCTTACCCTAACCCTAACCCTAACCCAAACCCTAACCCTAAACCTAACAATAACACTAACCCTAACCCCTAAACTTAACCCTTACCCTAACCATAACCCTAACCCTAACGCTTACCCTTACCCTAACTCTAACCCTAACCCTTACCCTTTCAATAAACCTACACTAACCCTAAGCCTAACCCTAACTCTAACCCTATCCCTAACACTTACCCTCACCCTAACTCTAAACCTAACCCTAACACTTACCCTAACCCTAACACTTAACGCTAATCCTAAACCTAACCCTTACCCTAACCTTAACCCTTACCCTTACCCAAACCCTAACGTCAACCTTAACCCTAACCCTAAAGCTAAACCTAACCCTTACCCTAACCCTAACCCTAAACTTAACCCTAACCCTAAACCTAAACCTAACCCTTACCCTTACCCTAACCCTAACCCTAAACCTAACACTAACCCTAACCCCTAACCCTAAACGTAACCCTAACCCTAACCCTAACACCTAACCTTACCCTTATCCTAACCCTAACCCTAAACTTAATGCTAACCATAACCATAAACCTAACCCTTACCCTAACCCTAACCCTAACCCTAATCCTTACCCTAACCCTAACTCTAACCCTAACCCATACCCTTTCCCTAAACCTACACTTACCTTAACCCTAACTCTTACCCTTACCCCAACCATAACCCTAAACCTAACCCTAACCCTAACCCAAACCCTAACCCTAACCCTAAACCTAAACCTAACCGTTACCCTTTCCCTAACCCTAACCCTAAACCTAAACCTAACACCAACCCTAACCCTAAACCTTACCCTTACCCTCACCCTAATTCTAACCTAACCCTAACAATAACCCTAATCCTAACACTTAACCCTAACCCTAAACCTAACCCTTACCCTTACCCTAACCCTAAACCTAACTCTAACCCTAACTCTTAACCTAAACCTAACCCTAACCCTAACCCTTACCGTTACCCTAACCCTAACCCTAACCTTAACCCAAATCCTAAACCTAAACCTACCCTAACCCTAACCCTTAGCCTTACCCAAACTCTAAACCTAACCCTAACCCTAACACTTTCCCTTACCCTAACCCTAACCCTAACACTTATCCTAACCCTAACCCTAACCCTAACCCTAACCCTTAATCTAACCCTAACACTAACACTAACCCCTAACCCTAACCCTTACCCTACCCTAATCCTAACTATAACCCTAAGCCTTACCCTTACCCTTACCCTAACCCTAACCCTAACTCTAACCCTAACCCTAACCCTAACCCTAACCCTTATCCTATCCCTAAAACTTACTCTAACCCTAACCCTAACCTCAACCTTAACCCTAAACCTAACTCTACCCTTTACCCTTACCCTAAACATAACACTAACCGTAACCTGTACCCTAACCCTAACCGTAACCATAACCTCAACCTTAACACTAACCCTAATCCTTACCCTAATCCTAACCCTAACGTCAACCTTAAACCTTACCCTAACCCTTACCCTAACACTAACGCTTACCCTAAACCTAACCCTTACTCTTACCCTAACCCTAACCCTAACACTAACCCTATACCTAACCCTAACTCTTACCCTAACAATAACCCTAACCCTAACCCTTACTCTTACCCTAACCCTAACCCTAACCCTAACCCTAAACCTAACCCTAACTCTTACCCTAACACTAACCCTAACCCTAACCCTAAGCCTTACCCTAACCCTAAACCTTACTCCAAAACCTAATCCTAACCTCAACCTTAACCCTAACCCTAATCCTATCCCTTACCCTTACCCTAACCCTAATCCTAACCCTAACCTGTACCCTAACCCTAAACCTTACCCTAACCCTAACCCTAAACCTTACTCTAACCCTAACACTAACCTCAACCTTAACCCTAACCCTAACCTTAAACCTAACCCTAACCCTCACCCTTACACTTTCCCTAAACCTAATCCTAAACCTAACCCTAACCCTAACCCTTAACCTAACCCTAACACTAACATTAACCCCCAACCCTAACCCTTACCATAACCCTAAACCTAACCCTAACCATAACCCTAACCCTAACCCATACCCTAACCATAAACGTAACCAGACCTCAACCTTAACCCTAACCCTAACACTTACCCTAACCCTAACCCTAAACATTACTCTAACCCTAACCCTAACCTCAACCTTAACCCTAAC
The DNA here is from genome assembly GCA_024803745.1 of Megascapheus bottae. NCBI lineage: Eukaryota > Metazoa > Chordata > Mammalia > Rodentia > Geomyidae > Megascapheus > Megascapheus bottae. The sequence goes on along the minus strand of JANJXV010000757.1, from coordinate 362,021 downwards.
CCTAACCTTTACCCTAACCCTAACCCTAAACCTTACTCTAACCCTAACCCTAAACTCAAACTTACCCTAACCCTAACTCTATTCCTTACCCTAACCCTAACCCTAACTGTATCCCTACCCCAACCTTAACCCTAACCCTAACCTTACCCTAACCCTAACCCTAACATCAACATTAACCCTAACCCTAACCCTAACCTTACCCTAACCCTAACCCTAAACCTAACCCTAATCCTAACCCTAACCCTTACCCTTACCCTAACCCTAACCCTAACCCTTACCCTTACCCTAACCCTAACATTACCTGAACCCCAACGCTAAAACTAACCCTAACCCTAACTCTTACCCTAACACTTACACTAACCGTGACCCTAACCCTAACCCTTACCCTTACCCTAACCCTAACCCTAACTCTAACCCTAACCCTAACCCTTACCCTCACCCTAACCCTAAACCTAACCCTAAATCTTACCCTAACCCTAACAGTAAACCCTAACCCTAAACCTAATGCTTATCGTAACCCTAACTCTAACCCTAACACTTACCCTAACCCTAACCCTAACCCTAAACCTTATTCTTACCCTAACCCTAACCCTATCCTTAATCCCAACCCTAAACCTAACCCTAACACTGATCCTAACCCTTACCCGTACCCTAACGCTAAACCTACCACTAACCCTAACACTTTCCCTTAACTTAACCCTAACCCTAACCCTTATCCTAAACCTAACCCTAACTCTAACCCTAACACTTAACCTAACCCTAACACTAACTCTAACCCCTAACCCTAACCCTTACCCTAACCCTAACCCTAACCATAACCCTAACCCTTACCCTTACCCTAAGCCTAACCCTAACTCTAACCCTAACCCTAACCCTAACCGTAAACCTAACCCTTACCCTAACCCTGACCCTAAACCTTACTCTAACCCTAACGCTAACCTCAACCTTAATCCTAAACCTAACCCTATCCCTTACCCTTACCCTAACCCTAACCCTAACCCTACCCCTAACCCTAAACCTTACCCTAACCCTAACCCGTACCCTAACCCTAACCGTAACCCTACCTCAACCTTAACCCTAACCCTAACCCTTACCCTAAACCTAACCCTAACGTCAACCTTAACCCTAACCCTAAACCTAACCCTAACCCTTACCCTAACTGTAAACCTAACCCTAACCCTAACGCTAACCCTAAACCTAACCTTACCCTTACCCTAACCCTAACACTAAACCTAACACTAACCCTAACCAGTAACCCTAAACTTAACCCTAACCCTAACCCTAACACTTAACCTTACCCTTACCCTAACACTAACCCTAAACTTCATGCTAACCATAACCCTAAACCTAACCCTTACCCTAACCTTAACCCTAACCCTAATCCTTACCCTAACTGTAACCCTAACCCATACCCTTTCCCTAAACCTACCCTTACCCTAACCTTAACCCTTACCATTACCCAAACCCTAACCCTAAAACTAACCCTAACCCTAACCCAAACCCTAAAATAACCCTAACCTTAACCCTAACCCTAACCCTAACCCTAATCCTTACCCTAACCCTAACCATAACCCATACCCTTTCCCTAAAACTACCCTTACCCTAACCCTAACCCTTACCCTAACCCTAACCCTAATGTCAACTTTAACCCTAACCCTAACCCTAACCCTAACCCTTACCCTAAACCTTACCCTAACCCTAACGCTTACCCTAACCCTAACCCTTAGCCTTACCCTAACCCTAACCCTAACCCTAAACCTTACCCTTACCCTCACCCTAACTCTAACCTAATCCTAACACTAACCCTAATCTTAATACTTAACCCTAACCCTAAACCTAACCCTTACCCTTACCCTAACCCTAACCCTAACCCTAACTCTAACCCTAACCCTAACCTTAACCTCAACCCTTATCCTAATCCTAACCCTAACCCTAACCCTTACCGTTACCATAACCCTAACCCTAATCTTAACCTAAATCCTAAACCTAACCCTAAACCTAACAATTACCCTTACCCTAACGCTAAACTGAACCCTAACCCTTACACTTTCCCTTCCCCTAACCCTAACCCTAACCCTTATCCTAATCCTAACCCTAACCCTAACCCTAACTCTTAACCTAACCCTAACACTAACACTAAACCCTAACCCTAAGCCTTACCCTAAACCTAACCCTAACTATAACCCTAACCCTTACCCTAACCCAAACCCTAACCCTAACTCTAACCCTAACCCTAAACCTAACCCTAACCCTTACCCTAAACCTAAACCTTACTCTAACCCTAACCCTATACTCAACCTTAACGCTAACCCTAACACTACCCCTTACCCTTACCCTAACCCTAACCCTAACCCTAACCTGTACCTTAACCCTAACCATAACCCTAACCTGAACCTTAACCCTAACCCTAACCCTTACCCTAACCCTAACCCTAACCCTAATGTCAAACTTAACCCTAACCCTAACCCTAAACCGAATGCTTACCGTAACCCTTACCGTAACCCTAAAGCTTACCCTAACCCTAACCCTTACCCTTACCCTAACCCTAACCCTAACGTTAACCCTAACTCTTACCCTAACCGTAACCCTAACCCTAAACCTTACCCTTAAAATAACCCTAACCCAACCCTTAACCCCGACCCTAAACCTAACACTAACACTAACCCTAACCCTTACCCGAACCCTAACCCTTACCCTTACCCTAACGCTATATCTATCCCTAACCCTAACACTTTCCCTTACCCTAACCCTAACCCAAACCCTTAACCTAACCCTAAAACTAACCCTAACACCTAACCCTAACCCTTACCCTAATCCTAACCGTAACACTAAATCTAACCTTTACCCTTACCCTAACCCTAACTCTAACCCTAAACCTAACCCTAACCCTAACCCTAACCCTTACCCTTACCCTAACGCTATATCTATCCCTAACCCTAACACTTTCCCTTACCCTAACCCTAACCCTAACCCTTAACCTAACCCTAACACTAACCCTAACACCTAACCCTAACCCTTACCCTAATCCTAACCGTAACCCTAAATCTAACCTTTACCCTTACCCTAACCCTAACCCTAACCCTAAACCTTACTCTAACCCTAACCCTAACCTCAACATTAACCCTAACCCTAACCCTAACACTAACCCTAAACCTAACCTCAACCTGAACCCTAACCCTAACCCCTACCATACCCCTAAACCTTACTCTAACCCTACCTTAACCTCAACCCTAACCCTTATCCTTACCCTAACACTAACCCTAACTCTAACCCTAACACTTACCGTTACCCTAACACTAACCCTATCCCTAAACCTTACCCTTACCTAACCCTAACCTTAACCCTAATCCTAACAATAACCCTAAAACTTTCCCTTACCCTAACCTTAACGCCTAACCCTAACCCTAACCCTAACCCTTACCCTTACCCTAACACTAACCCTTACCCTAACCCTAACGCTTACCCTAACCCTAACCCTTACCATTACCCTAATCCTAAACTTAAACTTAACCTCAACCCTAAATCTGACCCTAACCATAACCCTTACCCTAACACTTACCCTAACCCTAACCCTAACCATAACCATAACACTTAACCTTACCCTAACCCTAACCCGAACCCTAACCCTAACACTTACCCTAACTGTAACACTAACCCTAAACCTAACCCTAACTCTTATCCTTACCCTAACCCTAACACTAACCCTAACTCCTAACCCTAACTGTAACCCTAAACCTAACCAGAACCCTTAACCTTACCCTTACCCTACCCTAACCTAAACTTAATGCTACCCATAAACCTAACCCTAACCCTTACCCTAACATTTACCCTAACAGTAACCCTAAACCTAACCCTAACACTTACCCTTACCCTAACCCTAACCCTAACCCTAACACTTAACCTTATCCTAAACCTAACCCTAACCATAACACTTACCCTTTCCCTAACCCCTACCCTAACGCTAACCCTAACCCTAAACCTTATCCTAACCCTTACCCTAACCCTTACAATTCCCCTAATCCTAAACCTAACCCTAACCCTAACCCTCACCCTTAACCTTAGCCTAACCCTAACCCTAACCCTCACCATAACCCTTGCCCTTACCCTAACCCTTAACCAAACCCTTACCCTAACCCTTATCCTAACCCTAACGCTAACCCTAACCCTAACCCTTAACCTAACCTTAACCCTAACCCTAACCCTAACCACTAACCCTAACCCCTAACTCTAACCCTAATCCTAACCCTTAACCTAACCCTTACACTAACCCTAACCATAACCCTAACCCTAACCCTCACCCCTAACCCTAAACGTAACCCCTAACCCTAACCCTAACCCTAACCATAACCCTAACCCTAACCCTAACATTTACCCTAAACCTAACCCGTACCGTAACCCTAACCATAACCCTACCTCAACCTTAACCCTAACCCTAACCTTTACCCTAATCCTAACCCTAAACTAAACCCCAACCCTAAACCTAACCCTAACCCTAACACTAACACTAACACTAACCCCTAACCCTACCGTAAACCTAACCCTTAACCTAATCCTAACCCTAACCCGAACCCTGACAATTACCCTTACCCTAACCCCAACCCTAACCATAACCCTTACCCTAACCCTAACCCTATCCCTAACCCTAACCCTACCCTTACCCTAACACTAAACCTAACCCTAACACTAACCCTAACCCTAACCCTTACCCTAACCCTAACCCTATCCCTAACCTTTACTCTGACCCTAACCCTAACCCTAACCCTAAAACTTACGCTTACAATAACCATAACACTAATCCTAACCCTTACCCTAACCCTAAATCTAACCCTAATCCTAACTCTACAATAACCGTAACCCTAACCCTAACCCATAATCCTAACCATTAACCTTACCCTAGCATTAACCCTAACCCTAACCTTACCCTTAGCCTTACCCTAACCCTAAACCTAACTCTAACCCTAACCGTAACCCTAAACCTAACCCATACACTAACCCTAAACCTAAACCTTACCCTAACCCTAATCCTAACCCTAACCCTAACCTTAACCCTACCCCTAACCCTAACTCTAACCCTTACCCTTACCCTAACCCTAACCCTAAACCTAAACCTAACCCTAACCCTAACATTAACCCTAACCCTAACCCTAACCATCACCCTTACCCTTACCCTAACCCTAACCTTAAACCTAACAGTAACACTAACCCTACCCTTAACCCTAACCCTAACCTTAAACCTAACCCTAACCCTAACCCTTACCCTTACACTAACCCTAACCCTAAACTTAACCCTAACCCTAACCCTAACCCCTACACCTAACCCTAAACCTAACCCTTACCCTTATCCTAACCCTAACTCTAACCTTAACACTTAACCTTCCCCTAACCCCTACCCTAACCCTAAATCTAACCCTAACGCTTACCCTAAACCTCACCCTAACCCTAACCCTTACCCTTACCCGAAACCTAAATCTAACCTTATCCCTAAACCCAACCCTTACTCTAAATCTAACCCTATCCCTAACTCTAACCCTAACCCTAAACATAATCCTAACACATATCCTTACCCTAACCCTAACCCTAACCGTAAGACTAAACCTAACCTTAACCCTAACCCTAACCATAACCCAAACCCTTACCCTAACCCTAACCCTAATGCTAACCCTTACCCTTAACCTAATCCCAACCCTAACCTTAACCCCAACCCGAAACCTAACACTAAACCTAACCCTAACCCTTACCCTTACCCTAATCCTAAACCTAAACCAAACCATAAACCTAACCTTAATCCTAACCCTAACCCTAACCCTTACCCTTACCCTAACCCTAACCCTAAACTTAACCCCAACCCTAAACCTAACCCTAACCCTAAACCTTACACTAACCCTAACCCTCACCTCAACCTTAACCCTAACCCTAACCCTAACCCTTACACTTTTCCTAACCCTAACCCTAAACCTAACCCTAACCCTAACCCTTACCTATCCCTAACCCTAACCCTAACCCAAACACTTAAGCTTAAACTAACCCTAACCCTAACCCTAACCCTTAACCTAACACTAAACCTAACCCTAACCCTAACCCTAAACCTTACCCTATCCCGAACCCTAACCCTAACCCTAACACTTACGCTTACCCTTACCCTAACCCTAACCCTAACTCTAACCCTAACCCTAACTCTAACCCTAACTCTTACCCTAACCCTATCCCTAAACCTTACTCTAACCCTAACCCTAACCTCAACCTTAACCCTAACCCTAACCCTAAACCTAACCTTAACCCTAACCCTAACCCTAACCCTTACTCTTTTCCTAACCCTAACACTAAACCTAACCCTAACCCTAAACCTAACCCATACCCTTACCCTAACCCTAACCCAAAACCTAACTCTTACCCTAACCCTAACCCTAACCCTAACCCTTACTGTTAACCAAAACCTAACCCTAATCTTAAGACCAAACCTAAACCTAAACCTAACCCTAACCCTAACCCTTACCCTTACCCTAACGCTAAAACTAACCCTAACCCTAACTGTTTCCCTTACCCTAACCCTAACCCTAACCCTTATCGTAACCCTAATCCTAACCCTAACCCTTAACCTAACCGTAACACTACCGCTAACCTCTAAACCTAAACCTTACCCTAACCCTAACCCTAACCCTAACCCTAACACATAACCTTACCCTAACCCTAACCCTAAACCTAACCGTAACCATAACCTAAACCTAATCCTAACCCTAACCCTAACCCTAAGCATAACCCTAACCCTAACCCTAATAATTAAACCTACCCTAACCCTAAACCTAACATTAACCCAAACCCTAAACCTAACCCTAACCCTAACCCTAATCCTAACCCTAACTCTTACCCTTACCTAAACCTAACCCTAACCCTAAACCCTACCCTAACCCTTACCCTAACCATAACCCTTACCCTAACCATAACCCTAACCCTAACCATAACTCTAACCCTAAACCTAACCCTAACCCTAACCCTTACCCTAACCCTAACCCTACACCCTACTCTAACCCTAACCCTAACCTCAACCTTAACCCTAACCCTAACCCTACCCATTAGCCTTACCCTAACCCTAACCCGAACCCTACCCCTAACCCTAAACTTTACCCTAACCCTAATCCTAACCCTAACCCTAATGGTAACCGTAACCCTACCTCAACCTTAACCCTAACCCTAACCCTTACCCTAACCCTAAACCTAACGTCAACCTTAACCCTAACTCTAACCCTAACCCTTACCCTTACCCTAACCCTAACCCTAAACCTAACCCTTACCCTTACCGTAACCCTCACCCTAAACCTAATCCTAACCCTAACCCCTAACCCTAACCCTAAACCTAACCCTTACCCTTACACTAACCCTAACCCTAACCCTAACCCTAACACTTATCCTAAACCTAACCCTAAACCTAACACTTACCCTGACCCTAACGCTAACATTACCTGAACCCCAACCCTAAACCTAACCCTAACCCTAACACTTACCCTAACACATACCCAAACCCTAACCCTAACCCTAACCCTAACCCTAAACTTACCCTTACCCTAACCCTAACCCTATCCCTAACCCTTACCCTAACCCTAACCCTAACCCTAATACTTACCGTTACCCTAACCCTAACACTATCCCTAACATTTACGCTTACCCTAACATTAACCTTAACCCTAACCCTAACAATAACACTAAACCTTACCCTTACCCTAACCCTAACCCCTAACCCTAATGCTAACCATAACCCTAACCCTTACCTTTACGCTAACCCTAAACCTTACCCTAAACCTAACGCTTACCCTAACCCTAACCCTTATCCTTAAACTAACCTTAACCTTAACCTTATCCTCAACCCTAAACCTAACCCTTACCATAACACTTACCCTAACCGTAACCCTAATCTTAACCCTAACCCTAACCCTAACACTTAAAATTATTCTAACCCTAACCCTAACTCTAACACTTACCCTAACCCTAACCGTAACCCTAACCCTAACCCTAACTCTTATCCTTACCCTAAACCTAACCCTTAACCTAACACTAACCCTAACCGTAACCCTAACCCTAACCCTAACCCTTACCCTTATCCTTACCCTAACCCTAACCCTAAACTTAATGCTAACCATAACCCTAAACCTAACACTTACCCTAACCCTAACCCTAACACTAATCCTTACCATAAACCTAACCCTACCCCTAACCCATACCCTTTCCCTAAACCTACCCTAACCCTAAACCTAACCCTTACCCTTACCCAAACCCTAACCCTAAACCTAACCATAACCCTAACCCTAAACCTAACCTTAAACCTAACCTTAACCCTAACCCTAACCCTAAACCTTACCCTTTCCCTAACCCTCACCCTAAACCTAACCCTAACCCTAAACCGTACCCTTACCCCCACCCTAACTCTAAACCTAACCCTAACACTAACCCTAACCCTAACACTTAACCCTAACCCTAAACCTAACCCAAACCCTAACCTTAACCCTAACCCTAACCGTAACCTTAACAATAACACTTAGCGTAACCCTAATCCTTACACTTAGAATAACCCTAACCCTAACCTTAACCTCAACCCTAAACCTAACCCTAACCCTCACCCTAACACTTATGCTAACCCTAACCCCTAACCCTAACCCTAAACATAACCCTAACACTTACCCTTACCCTAACCCTAACCCTAACCCTAACACTTACCCTAACCCTAACCCTAACCCTAACCCTAACACTTTCACTTACCCTAACCCTAACCCTAACCTGAACCCCAACGCTAAACCTAACCTAACCCTAACCCTTTCCCTAGCACTTACCCTAACCCTAATCCCACCCCTAAGTCTAACACTTACCCTTACCCTATCCCTAACCCTATCCCTAAACTTTACCCTAATCCTAACCCTAAGCCTAACACTTACGCTTACAGTAACCCTAACCCTAACCCTTTCTTTAACCCTAAATCTAACCCTAACCCTAACCCTACCCTAACCCTAACCATAACCCTTACCCTAACCCTAACCCTAACGCTAATGCTTACCCTTAACCTAACCCCAAACCTAACCTTAACCCCAACCCTACACCTAACCCTAAACCTAAACCTAACCCTTACCCTTACCATAATCCTAACCCTAAACCGAACCCTAACCCTAACCTTAACCCTAACCCTATCCCTAACCCTTACCCTTATCCTCACCCTAACCCTAACCTTAACCCCAACCCTAAACCTAACCCTAACCCTAACCCTAACCCTTACCCTATACCTAACCCTAACCCTAACCCTAACACTTACGCTTACACTAACACTAACCCTAACCCTAAAGCTTATCCTAACCCTAAACCTAACCCTAACCCTTACCCTTACACTAACCCAAACCCTAACTCTAACCCTAACCCTAACCCTAACCCTAACCCTTACCCTTACCCTAACCCTAATGAAAACCTTAACCCTAACCCTAACCCTTACCCTAAGCCTAACCCTAAACCTAACCCTAACCCTAAACCTAACCCTTACCCATAATCTAACCCTAACCCTAAACCTAACCCTAACCCTAACCCCTAACCCTAACCCTAACCCTAACCCTTACCCTTAACCTAAACCTAACCCTAACCCTAACCCTAACACTTACCCTAAACCTAACCCTAACCCTAATCATTATAATGACCCTAACCCTAACATTACCTAAACCCCAACCGTAAACCTAACTCTAACCCTAACCCTTACCCTAACAATTACCCAAACCCTAACCAAAACCGTAACCCTAACCCTAGCCCTAAACTTACACTTACCCTAACCCTAACCCTATCCCTAACCTTAACCCTAACCCTAACCTTAACCCTAACCCTAACCCTAACCCTTACCCTAACCCTAACCCTATCCCTAACCCTTACCCTAACCCTAACCCTAACACTAACCCTAATACTTACCGTTACCCTAACCCTAACCCTAACACTAACTAACCCTTACCCTAACCCTAACCCTAACCCTAACCCTACCCCTAACCCTAACCCTATCCCTAACACTTACCCTAACCCTAACCCTAACCCTAAACCTTATCCTTACCCTCACCCCAACTCTAATCCTAACCCTAACACTAATCCTAATCCTAACAATTAACCCTAACCCTAAACCTAACCCTGACCCTTACCCAAACCCTAACCCTAAACCTAACCCTTACCATAACACTTACCCTAACCGTAACCCTAACCTTAACCCTAACCCTAACCCTAACACTTAAAATTATTCTAACCCTAACCCTAACTCTAACACTTACCCTAACCCTAACCGTAACCCTAACCCTAACCCTAACTCTTATCCTTACCCTAAACCTAACCCTTAAACTAACACTAACCCTAACCGTAACCCTAATCCTAACCCTAACCCTTACCCTTATCCTTACCCTAAACCTAACCCTAAACTTAATGCTAACCATAACCCTAAACCTAACACTTACCCTAACCCTAACCCTAACACTAATCCTTACCATAAACCTAACCCTACCCCTAACCCATACCCTTTCCCTAAACCTAACCTAACCCTAAACCTAACCCCTACCCTTACCCAAACCCTAACCCTAAACCTAACCCTAACCCTAACCCTAAACCTAACCTTAAACCTAACCTTAACCCTAACCCTAACCCTAACCCTTACCCTTTCCCTAACCCTCACCCTAAACCTAACCCTAATCCTAACCCTAAACCTTACCCTTACACCCACCCTAACTCTAAACCTAACCCTAACACTAACCCTAACCCTAACACTTAACCCTAACCCTAAACCTAACCCAAACCCTAACCTTAACCCTAACCCTAACCCTAACCGTAACCTTAACAATAACACTTAGCGTAACCCTAATCCTTACACTTACAATAACCCTAACCCTATCCTTAACCTCAACCCTAAACCTAACCCTAACCCTCACCATAACACTTATGCTAACCCTAACCCCTAACCCTAACCCTAAACATAACCCTAACACTTACCCTTACCCTAACCCTAACCCTAACCCTAACACTTACCCTAACCCTAACCCTAACCCTAACCCTAACACTTTCACTTACCCTAACCCTAACCCTAACCTGAACTCCAACGCTAAACCCAACCTAACCCTAACCCTTTCCCTAACACTTACCCTAACCCTAACCCTACCCCTAAGTCTAACACTTACCCTTACCCTAACCCTAACCCTATCCCTAAACTTTACCCTAATCCTAACCCTAAGCCTAACACATACGCTTACAGTAACTCTAACCCTAACCCTTTCTGTAACCCTAAATCTAACCCTAACCCTAACCCTACCCTAACCCTAAACCTAACCCTTACCCTAACCCTAACCCTAAAGCTAATGCTTACCCTTAACCTAACCCCAAACCTAACCTTAACCCCAACCGTACACCTAACCCTAAACCTAACCCTAACCCTTACCCTTACCATAATCCTAACCCTAACCCTAACCTTAACCCTAACCCTAACCCTAACCCTTACCCTTACCCTCACCCTAACCCTAACCTTAACCCCAACCCTAAACCTAACCCTAACCCTAACCCTAACCCTTACCCTACACCTAACCCTAACCCTAACCCTAACACTTACGCTTACACTAACACTAACCCTAACCCTAAAGCTTATCCTAACCCTAAACCTAACCCTTACCCTTACCCTTACCCTAACCCAAACCCTAACTCTAACCCTAACCCTAACCCTAACCCTAACCCTTACCCTAACCCTAATGAAAACCTTAACCCTAACCCTAACCCTTACCCTAAGCCTAACCCTAAACCTAACCCTAACCCTAAACCTAACCCTTATCCATAATCTAACCCTAACCCTAAACCTAACCCTAACCCTAACCCTAACCCCTAACCCTAACCCTAACCCTAACCCTTACCCTTAACCTAAACCTAACCCTAACCCTAACCCTAACACTTACCCTAAACCTAACCCTAATCATTATAATGACCCTAACCCTAACATTACCTAAACCCCAACCGTAAACCTAACTCTAACCCTAACCCTTACCC
>JANJXV010000757.1:335000-342500 GCA_024803745.1 Megascapheus bottae | reverse complement strand
AACCCTTACCCTTACCCAAACACTAACCCTAAACCTAACCCTAACCCTAACCCTAACCCTTACCCTAAACCTAACCCTAATCCTTACCCTAATGATAACCCTAACCCTAACCCCTAACCCTTACCCTAACCCTAACCCTTATCCTTACCCTAACCCTAACCTAACTCTAACCGTAACCCTAACCCTAAACCTAACCCTTACCCTAACTCTAACCCTAACCCTAACCCTAACCCTTACCGTTACCCAAACCCTAACCCTAAACCTAACCCTAACCCTAACCCTAACCCTAACCCTAACCTTAAACCTAACCCTAACCCTAACCCTAAACTTACCCTTACTCTAACACTAACATATCCCTAACCCTTACCCTAAACCTAAACCTAACACTAACCCTAATACTTACTGTTACCCTAACCCTAACCCTAACCCTAACTTACCCTTACCCTAACCCTAACCCTAACCCTAACCCTAAACCTACCCCTAACCCTAACCCTATCCCTAACACTTACCCTTACCCTAACCCTAACCTTAACCTTAACCCTAATAACCCTAAATCTTACCCTTACCCTAACCCTAACCCCTAACCCCAATCCTAACCCTAACCCTAACCCTTACCCTTACCCTAACCCTAACCCTTACCCTAACCCTAACGCTTACCCTTATCCTTATCATAACCCTAACCCTTACCCTAACCCTAACGCTTACCCTAACCCTACCCCTTAACCTTACCCTAACCCTAACCGTAACCTTAACCTCAACCCTAAACCTAACCCTAACCCTAACCCTACCCTAACAATTACCCTAACCCTAACCCTAACCCTTACCCTAACATTTACCCTTACTCTAACCCTAACCCTAACCCTAACACTTACCCTAACCCTAACCCTAAACCTAACACTAACCCTAACCCCTAACCCTAACCGTAACCCTAAACCTAACCCTAACCCTTACCCTTACCCTTACTCTAACCCTAACCCTAAACTTAATGCTAACCATAAACCTAAACCTAACCCTTACCCTAACCCTAACCCTGACCTAATCCTTACCCTAACCCTAACCCTAACCCTAAACCATAACCTTCCCTAAACCTACCCTAACCCTAACCCTAACCCTTACCCTTACCCAAACCCTAACCATAAACCTAACCCTAACCCAAAACCTAACCCTAACCCTAACCTTAACCCTAACCCTAACCCTAACCTTAACCCTTTCCCTAACCCTAACCCTAAACCTAACCCTAACCCTAACCCTAAACCTTATCCTTACCCTCACCCTAACTCTAATCCTAACCCTAACACTAATCCTAATCCTAACAATTAACCCTAACCCTAAACCTAACCCTTACCCTTACCCAAACCCTTACCTAACACTAAACCTAACCCTAAACCTTACCCTAACCCTAACCCTTACCCTAACCCTAACCCTAACGCTAATGCTTACCCTTAACCTAACCCCAAACCTAAACTTAACCCCAACCCTAAACCTAACCCTAAACCTAAACCTAACCCTAACCCTTACCCTAATCCTAACCCTAAACCGAACCCTAACCCTAACCCTTACCCTTACCCTAACCCTAACCCTAACCTTAACCCCAACCCTAAACCTAACCCTAACCCTAACCCTTACACTATACCTAACCCTAACCCTAACCCTAACACTTACGCTTACACTCACCCTAACCCTAACCCTAACCCTAACACTTACGCTTACACTCACCCTAACCCTAACCCTAACCCTTATCCTAACCTTAAACCTAACCCTAACCCTTACCCTTACCCTAACCCTAACCCTAACCCTAACCGTAACCCTTACCCTAACCCTAACCCTAATGTCAACCTTAACCCTAACCCTAACCCTTACCCTTAACCTAAACCTGACCCTAACCCTAACCCTAACACTTAGCCTAAAGCTAACCCTAACCCTAATCCTTACCCTGAACCTAACCCTAACATTACCTAAACCCCAACCCTAAACCTAACTCTAACCCTAACCCGTACCCTAACACTTACCCAAACCCTAACCAAAACCGTAACTCTAACCCTAACCCTAAACTTACCCTTACCCTCACCCTAACCCTATCCCTAATCCTTACCCTAACCCTACCCCTAACTCTAAACCTAATACTTACTGTTACCCTAACCCTAACCCTAAACCTAACTTACCCTTACGCTAACCCTAATCATAACCCTAACCCTAACCCTTACCCTTACCCTAAACCTAACCCTTACCCTAACCCTAACGCTTACCCTTATCCTTATCATAACCCTAACCCTTACCCTAACCCTAACGCTTACCCTAACCCTACCCCTTACCCTTACCCTAACCCTAACCTTAACCTTAACCTCAAACCTAAACCTAACCCTAACCCTAACCCTACCCTAACACTTACACTAACACTAACCCTAACCCTAACCCTAACACTTACCCTTACTCTAACCCTAACCCTAACCTAACACTTACCCTAACCCTAACCCTAAACCTAACACTAAACCTAACCCCTAACCCTAACCATAACTCTAACCCTAACCCTAACCCTTATCCTTACCCTTTCTCTAACCCTAACCCTAAACTTAATGCTATCCATAACCCTAAACTTAACCCTTACCCTAACCCTAACCCTGACCTCAAACATTACCCTAACCCTAACCCTAACCATAAACCATAACCTTTCCCTAAACCTACCCTAACCTTAACCATAACCCTTACCTAAACCCTAACCTTAAACCTAACCCTAACCCCAAACCTAACCCTAACCCTAAACTTAACCCTAACGCTAACCCTAACCTTTACCCTTTCCCTAAACCTAACCCTAAACCTAACCCTAACCCTAACCCTAAACCTTATCCTTACCCTCACCCTAACTCTAATCCTAAACCTAACACTAATCCTAATCCTAACACTTAACCCTAACACTAAACCTAACCCTTACCCTTACCCTAACCCTAACCCTATCCCTAACCCTTACCCTAACCCTAACCCTAACACTAACCCTAATACTTACCGTTACCCTAACCCTAACCCTAACCCTAACCCTAACTTACCCTTACCCTAACACTAACCATAACCCTAACCCTAACCCTAACCCTAACCCTATCCCTAACACTTACCCTTACCCTAACCCTAACCTTAACCCTAACCCTAATAGCCCTAAATCTTACCCTTACCCTAACCCTAACCCCTAACCCTAATCCTAACCCTACCCCTAACCCTTACACTTACCCTAACCCTAACCCATACCCTAACCCTAACGTTTACCCTTATCCCTATCATAACCCTAACCCTTACCCATAAGCTAACCCTAACCCTAACCCTAACCCTTACCCTTACCCTAACCCTAACCTAAACCTTAACCTCAACCCTAAACCTAACCCTAACCCTAACCCTACCCTAACACTTACCCTAACCCTAACCCTAACCCTAACCCTAAACCTTATCCTTAGCCTTACCCTAACTCTAATCCTAACCCTAACACTAATCCTAATCCTAACAATTAACCCTAACCCTAAACGTAACCCTTACCCTTACCCAAACCCTAACCCTAACCCTAACCCTAACCCTAACCCTTACCATAACCCTAACCCCAACCCTAAAACTAACACTAACCCTAACCCTAACCCTAACCCTTACTCTAACCCTAACCCTAAACTTAACATTAACGCTAACCCTAATTCTTACGCTTACCCTAACCCTAAACCAAACCTACCCTAACCCTAACCCTAACCCTTACCCTTACCCAAACACTAACCCTAAACCTAACCCTAACCCTAATCCTAACCCTTACCCTAACCCTAACCCTAATCCTTACCCTAATGATAACCCTAACCCTAACCCCTAACCCTTACCCTAACCCTAACCCTAACCCTTATCCTTACCCTAACCCTAACCTAACTCTAACCATAACCCTAACCCTAAACCTAACCCTTACACTAACTCTAACCCTAACCCTAACCCTAACCCTTACCATTACCCAAACCCTAACCCTAAACCTAACCCTAACCCTAACCCTAACCCTAACCTTAAACCTAACCCTAACCCTAACCCTTACGCTTTCCCTAACCCTAACCGTAAACCTAACCATAACCCTAAACCTAAACCTTACCATTACCCTCACCCTAACCCTAACACTAACCCTAACCCTAACACTTAACCCTAACCCTAAACCTATCCCTTACCCTTACCTTAACCCTAAACCTAACCCTAAACCTAACTCTTACCAAAACCCTAACCCTAACCCTAACCCTTACCGTTACCCTAACCCTAAATCTAACCTTAACCCCAATCCAAAACCTAACCCTAACCCAAACCCTAATCCTTACCCTTACCCTAAAGCTAAACCTAACCCTAACCCTAACACTTACCCTTACCCTAACCCTAACCCTAACCCTAACACTTACCCTAACCCTAACCCTAACCCTAACACTTACACTTACCCTAAACCTGACCGTAACCTAAACCCCAACCCTAAACCTAACCTAACCCTAACCCTTTCCCTAACACTTACCCTAACCCTAACCCTAACCCTAAGGCTAACACTTACCCTTACCCTAACCCTAACCCTATCCCTAAACTTTACCCTAACCCTAACCCTAACCCTAACACTTACGCTTACAATAACACTAACCCTATCCCTAACGCTTCCTGTAACCCTAAATCTAACCCTAACCCTAACCCTACCCTAACCCTAACCCTAACCCTTACCCTAACCCTAAACCTAACGCTAATGCTTACCCTTAACCTAACCCCAAACCTAACCTTAACCCCAACCCTAACCTAACCCTAAACCTAACCCTAACCCTTACCCTTACCCTAATCCAAACCCTAAACCAAACCCTAACCCTAACCTTAACCCTAACCCTGAACCTAAACCTAACCCTAACCCTTACCCTTACCCTAACCCTAACCCTAACCTTAACCCCAACCCTAAACCTAACCCTAACCCTAACCGTAACCCTTACCCTATACCTAACCCTAACCCTAACCCTAACACTTACGCTTACACTAACCCTAACCCTAACCCTAAACCTTATCCTAACCCTAAACCTAACCCTAACCGTTACCCTTATCCTAACCCTAACCCTAACTAACCCTAACCCTAACCCTAACCCTAACCCTTACCCTAACCCTAATCCTAATGTCAACCTTAACCCTAACCCTAACCCTTACCCTAACCCTAACCCTAAATCTAACCCTAACCCTAAACCTAACCCTTATCCATAACCTAACACTAACCCTAAACCTAACCCTAACCCTAACCCTAACCACTAACCCTAACCCTAACCCTAACCCGTACCCTTAACCTAAACCTAACCCTAAACCTAACACTTACCCTAAACCTAACCCTAACCCTAATCCTTACCCTGACCCTATCCCTAACATTACCTAAACCCCAACCCTAAACCTAACTCTAACCCTAACCCTTACCCTAACACTTACCCAAACCCTAACCAAAACCGTAACCCTACCCTAACCCTAAACTTACCCTTACCCTAACACTAACCCTATGCCTAACCCTTACCCTAATCCTAACCCTAAACCGAACCCTAACCCTAACCTTAACCCTAACCCTAACCCTAACCCTTACCCTTACCCTAATCCTAACCCTAAACCGAACCCTAACCCTAACCTTAACCCTAACCCTAACCATAACCCTTACCCTATACCTAACCCTAACCCTAACCCTAACACTTACGCTTACACTAACCCTAACCCTAACCCTAACCCTTATCCTAACCCTAAACCTAACCCTAACCCTTACCCTTACCCTAACCCTAACCCTTACTCTAACCCTAACCCTAACCTAACCCTAACCCTTACCCTAACCCTAACCCTAATGTCAAATTTAACCCTAACCCTAACCCTTACCCTAACCCTAACCCTAAACCTAACCCTAACCCTAAACCTAACCCTTACCCATAACCTAACACTAACCCTAAACCTAACCCTAACCCTAACCCTAACCCCTAACCCTAACCCTAACCCTAACCCTTACCCTTAACCTAAACCTAACCCTAACCCTAACACTTACCCTAAACCTAACCCTAACCCTAATCCTTACCCTGACCCTAACCCTAACATTACCTAAACCCCAAACCTAAACCTAACTCTAACCCTAACCCTTACCCTAACACTTACCCAAACCCTAACCAAAACCGTAACCCTAACCCTAACCCTAAACTTACCCTTACCCTAACACTAACCCTATCCCTAACCCTTACCCTAACCCTAACCCTAACACTAACCCTAATACTTACCGTTACCCTAACCCTAACCCTAACCCTAACTTACCCTTACCTTAACCCTAACCCTAACCCTAACCCTAACCCTACCCCTAACCCTAACCCTATCCCTAACACTTACCCTTACCCTAACCCTAACCTTAACCTTAACCCTAATAACCCTAAATCTTACCCTTACCCTAATCTAACCCCTAACCCTAATCCTAACCCTAACCCTAACCCTTACCCTTACCCTAACCCTAACCCTTACCCTAACCCTAACGCTTACCTTTATCCTTATCATAACCCTAACCCTTACCCTAACCCTAATGCTTACCCTAACCCTACCCCTTACCCTTACCCTAACCCTAACCATAACCTTAACCTCAACCCTTAACCTAACCCTAACCCTAACCCTACCCTAACACTTACCCTTACCCTAACCCTAACCCTAACCCTAACACTTACCCTTACTCTAACCCTAACCCTAACCCTAACACTTACCCTAACCCTAACCCTAAACCTAACACTAACCCTAACCCCTAACCCTAACCGTAACCCTAACCCTAACCCTAACCCTTACCCTTACCCTTACTCTAACGCTAACCCTAAACTTAATGCTAACCATAACCCTAAACCTAACCCTAACCCTAACCCTTACTGTAACCCTAAATCTAACCCTAACCCTAACCCTACCCTAACCCTAACCCTAACCCTTACCCTAACCCTAACCCTTTCCCTAACCCTAACTCTAACGCTAATGTTTACCCTTAACCTAACCACAAACCTAACCTTAACCCCAACCCTAAACCTAACCCTAAACCTAACCCTAACCCTTAACCTTACCCTAATCCTAACCCTAAACCGAACCCTAACCCTAACCTTAACCCTAACCCTAACACTAACCCTAAACCTTACCCTTACCCTAACCCTAATCCTAACCTTAACCCCAACCCTAAACCTAACCCTAACCCTAACCCTAACCCTTACCCTATACCTGACCCTAATCCTAACCCTAACACTTACGCTTACACTAACCCTAACCCTAAGCCTAACCCTTACCTAACCCTAAACCTACCCCTAACCCTTACCCTTACCATAACCCTAAACCTAACTCTAACCCTAACCCTAACCCTATCCCTTACCCTAACCCTAACCGTAATGTCAACCTTAACCCTAACCCTAACCCTTACCCTAACCCTAACCCTAAACCTAACCCTAACCCTGAGCCTAACCCTTACCCATAAGCTAACCCTAAACCTAAACCTAACCCTAACCCTAACCC
>JANJXV010000757.1:285000-330000 GCA_024803745.1 Megascapheus bottae | reverse complement strand
ACCCTATCCCTAAACCTACCCTAACCGTAACCCTAACCCTTACCCTTACCCAAACACTAACCCTAAACCTAACCCTAAACCTAACCCTAACACTAACCCCTAACCCTTACCCTAACCTTTACCCTAATCATAACCCTAACCCTAACCCTAACCGTAAACCTAACCATAAACCTAACCCTAAACCTTACCCTTACCCTCACCCTAACCTTAACACTAACCCTAACCCTAACACTTAACCCTAACCCTAAACCTATCCCTTACACTTACCTTAACCCTAACCCTAACCCTAACCCTAACTCTTACCCTAACCCTAACCCTAACCCTAACCCTTACCGTTACCCTAACCCTAACTCTAACCTTAACCCCAATCCTAAACCTAACCCTAACCCAAACCCTAACCCTTACCCTTACCCTAACGCTAAACCTAACCCTAACCCTAACACTTACCCTTACCCTAACCCTAACCCTAACCCTAACACTTACCCTAACCCTAACCCTAACCCTAACACTTACACTTACCCTAAACCTGACCCTAACCTAAACCCCAACCCTAAACCTAACCTAACCCTAACCCTTTCCTTAACACTTACCCTAACCCTAACCCTACCCCTAAGGCTAACACTTACCCTTACCCTAACCCTAACCCTATCCCTAAACTTTACCCTAACCCTAACCCTAACCCTAACACTTACAATAACCCTAACCCTAACCCTAACCCTTATTGTAACCCTAAATCTAACCCTAACCCTAACCCTACCCTAACTCTAACCCTAACCCTTACCCTAACCCTAACCCTTACCCTAACCCTAACCCTAACGCTAATGTTTACCCTTAACCTAACCCCAAACCTAACCTTAACCCCAACCCTAAACCTAACCCTAAACCTAACCCTAACCCTTACCCTTCCCCTAATCCTAACCCTAAACCGAACCCTAACCCTAACCTTAACCCTAACCCTAACCCTAACCCTAAACCTTACCGTTACCCTAACCCTAATCCTAACCTTAACACCAACCCTAAACCTAACCCTAACCCTAACCCTAACCCTTACCCTATACCTAACCCTAACCCTAACCCTAACACTTACGCTTACACTAACCCTAACCCTAAGCCTAACCCTTATCCTAACCCTAAACCTAACCCTAACCCTTACCCTTACCCTAACCCTAAACCTAACTCTAACCCTAACCCTAACCCTAACCCTAAACCTAACCCTAACCCTAAACCTAACACTTACCCATAAGCTAACCCTAACCCTAAACCTAACCCTAACACTAACCCTAACCCTTACCCTTAACCTAAACCTAACCCTAACCCTAAACCTAACACTTACCCTAAACCTAACCCTAACCCTAATCCTTACCCTGACCCTAACCCTAACATTACCTAAACCCCAACCCTAAACCTAACTCTAACCCTAACCCTTACCCTAACACTTACCCAAACCCTAACCAAAACCTAACCCTAACCCTAACCCTAAACTTACCCTTACCCTAACCCTAACCCTATCCCTAATCCTTACAGTAACCCTAACCCTAACACTAACCCTAATACTTACCGTGACCCTAACCCTAACCCTAACCCTAACTTACCCTTACCCTAACCCTAACCCTAACCCTAACCCTAACCCTACCCCTAACCCTAACCCTATCCCTAACACTTACCCTTACCCTAACCCTAACCTTAACCCTAACCCTAATAACCCTAAATCTTACCCTTACCCTAACACTAACCCCTAACCCTAATCCTAACCCTAAGCCTAACGCTTACCCTTATCCTTATCATAACCCTAACCCTAACCCTAACCCTATCCCTAACCTAACCCTAACCCTAACCCTAACCCTAACCCTCACCCTTACCCTAACCCTAACGCTTAACCTAACCCTACCCCTTACCCTTACCCTAACCCTAACCTTAACCTTAACCTCAACCCTAAACCTAACCCTAACCCTAACCCTACCCTAACACTTACCCTAATCCTAACCCTAACCCTAACCCTAACCCTTACCCTTACCCTAACCCTAACCTTAACCTTAACTTCAACCCTAAACCTAACCGTAACCCTAACCCTAACCCTAACCCTAAACCTTATCCTTACCCTCACCCTAAATCTAACACTAACCCTAACCCTAACACTTACCCTAACCCTAACCCTAAACCTAACCCTTACCCTTACCCAAACCCTAACCCTAAACCTAACCCTAACCCTAGCCCTACCCCTTACTCTTACCCTAACCCTAACCCTAACCCTAAACCTTAACCTAACACTTACCCTAACCCTAAACCTAACCCTAAACCTTACCCTTACCATAACCCTAACCCTATCCTTAACCCCAACCCTGAGCCTAACCCTAACCGTAACCCTAACGCTAAACCTATCCCTAAGACTAACACTTTCCCTTACCCTAACCCTAACACTAACCCTTATACTAACACTAACCCTAACCCTAACCCTTAACCTAACCCTAACACTAACAACCCCTAACCCTAACCCTTACCCTAACCCTAACCATAACCCTAAACCTAAACTTTACCCTTACCCTAACCCTAACCCTAACTATAACCCTAACCCTTACCCTGACCCTAACCCTAACACTAACTCTAACCCTAACCCTTACCCTACTCCTAAACCTTACTCTAACCCTAAACCTAACCTCAACCTTAACCCTAACCCTAACCCTACCCCTTACCCTTACCCTAACCCTAACCCTAACCCTGACCTGTACCCTAACCCTAACCTCAACCTTAACCCTAACCCTTACCCTAAATCTAATCCTAACGTCAAACTTAAGCCTAACCCTAACCCTAACCCTAACCCAACCCTTACCCTAACCCTAACCCTAACCCCAACACATATCCTTTCCCTAACCCTAACCCTACCCCTACCCGTAACCCTAAACCTAAGCCTAACCCCTAAACCTAACCCTAACCCTAACCCTTACACTAAACCTAAACTTAAGCCCAGCACTAAACCTAACCCTAACCCTAACCCTAACCCTAACCCTAACCCTTAACCTAACCCTAACACTAACACTAACCCCTAACCCTAACCCTTACCCTAACCCTAACCCTAACTATAACCCTAAAACTTACCCTTACCCTAACCGTAACCCTAACCCTAACCCTAACCCTAACTCTTACCCTAAACGTAATCCTAACCCTAAACTTTACCGTTACCCTAACCCTAAACCTAAACTTAAAACAAATCCTAAACCTACCCCTAACCCTAAACCTAACCCTAACCCTTATCCTAACCCTAACCCTAACTCTAACCACTAACCCTAACCTCTAACCCTTACCCTCACCCTAACTCTAACCTAACCCTGACGTTAACCCTAATCCTAACACTTAACCCTAACACTAAACCTAACCCTTACCCTTACCCTAACGCTAAACCTATCCCTAACACTAACACTTTGCCTTACCCTAACCCTAACAGTAACCCCTATCCTAACACTAACCCTAACCCTAACCCTTAAACTAACCCTAACACTAACCCTAACCCCTAACCCTAACCCTAACCTCAACCTTAACCCTAACCCTAACCCTAACCCTAACCCTAACCCTAACCTTAAACCTAACCCTAACCCTCACCCTTACCTTTCCCTAACTCTAATCAAAAACCTAACCCTAACCCTAACCCTTAACCTAACCCTAACCCTAACCATAACCCTAACCCTAACCCGTACCCTAACCCTAAACGTAACCCTACCTCAACCTTAACCCTAACCCTAACCCATACCCTAACCCTAAACCTAATCCTTACTCTAACCCTAACCCTAACCTCAACCTTAACCCTAAACCTAACCCTTACCCTAACCCCAACCCTAAACCTTACTCTAACCCTAACCCTAACCTCAAACTTAACCCTAACCCTAACTCTATCCCTTACCCTTACCCTAACCATAACCCTAACCCTACCCCTAACCCTAACCCTTACCCTAACCCTAACCCCTACCCTAACCCTAATCGTAACGCTCCCCCAACCTTAAGCCTTAACCTAACCCTTACCCTAACCCTAACCCTAACGTCAAACTTAACCCTAACCCTAACCCTAACCCTAACCCTTACCCTAACCTTACCACTAAACCTAACCCTAACCCTAAACCTAACCCTTATCCTTACCCTAACCCTAACCCTAAACCTAACCCTAACCCTAACCCTAACACCTAACCCAAACCCTAACCCTTACCCTAACCCTTACCCTTACCCTAACCCTAACCCTAACCCTAACCCTTACCCTTACACTAAACCTAACATTACCTGAACCCCAACCCTAAACCTAACCCTAACCCTAACCCTTACCCTAACACTTACCCTAACCGTAACCCTAACCCTAACCCTTACATGTACCCTAACCCTAAACCTGACTCTATCCCTAACCCTAACCCTTACCCTAACCCTAAACCTAAACCTAACGCTTACCCTTACCCTAACCCTAACCCTAACCCTTACCCTTTCAATAAACCTACACTAACCCTAAGCCTAACACTTACCTTTACCCAAACCCTAACCCTAAACCTAACCCTAACCCTCACCCTAACCTAACCATAACCTTAACCCCAAACCTAACCCTTAACCTAACCCTTACCCTAAACCTAACCCTAAACCTAACCTTTACCATTACCCTAACCCTAACCATAAATCTAACCCTATCCCTAACACTTACCCTCATCCTAACCCTAAACCTAACCCTAACCCTTACCCTAGCCCTAACACTTAACCCTAACCCTAAACCTAACCCTTCCCCTAACCCTAACCTTTACCCTAACCCAAACCCTAACGTCAACCTTAACCCTAACCCTAAAGCTAAACCTAACCCTTACCCTAACCCTAACCCTAAACTTAACCCTAACCCTAAACCTAACCCTAACCCTTACCCTTACCCTAACCCTAACTCTAAACCTAATACTAACCCTAACCCCTAACCCTAAACGTAACCCTAACCCTAATCCTAACACTTAACCTTACCCTTATCCTAACCCTAACCCTAAACTTAATGCTAACCATAACCATAAACCTATCCCTTACCCTAACCCTAACCCTAACCCTAATCCTTACCCTAACCCTAACTCTAACCCTAACCCATACCCTTTCCCTAAACCTACACTTACCCTAACCCTAACTCTTACCCTTACCCCAACCATAACCCTAAACCTAACCCTAACCCTAACCCAAACCCTAACCCTAACCCTAAACCTAACCCTAACCGTTACCCTTTCCCTAACCCTAACCCTAAACCTAAACCTAACACCAACCCTAACCCTAAACCTTACCCTTACCCTCACCCTAATTCTAACCTAACCCTAACACTAACCCTAATCCTAACACTTAACCCTAACCCTAAACCTAACCCTTACCCTTACCCTAATCCTAACCCTAATGCTAACCCTAACCCTAACTCTTACCTAACCCTAACCCTAACCCTAACCCTTACCGTTACCCTAACCCTAACCCTAACCTTAACCCACATCCTAAACCTAACCCTAACCTTAACCCTAACCCTTACCCTTACCCTAAGGCTAAACCTAACCCTAACCCTAACACTTTCCCTTACCCTAACGCTAACCCTAATCCTTATCCTAACCCTAAACCTAACCCTAACCCTAACCCTTAACCTAACCCTAACAGTAACACTAACCCCTAACCCTAACCCTTACCCAAACCCTAACCCTAATTATAACCCTAAACCTTACCCTTACCCTAACCCTAACCCTAACTGTAACCCTAACCCTAACCATTACACAAACCCTAAACTTAACCCCAGCACTAAACCTAACCCTAACCCTAACCCTAACACTTATCCTAACTCTAACCCTAACCCTAACCCTAAGCCTAACACTTACCCTAATGCTAACTCTAACCCTAAGCCTTACACTTACCCTAACCCTAACCCTAAACTTACCTCCAACCTTAAACCTAATCCTAACCCTAACCCTAAACCTTACCCTAACCCTAACCCTAACCCAAACCCTAACCCTAAACCTAACAATAACACTAACCCTAACCCCTAAACTTAACCCTTACCCTAACCATAACCCTAACCCTAACGCTTACCCTTACCCTAACTCTAACCCTAACCCTTACCCTTTCAATAAACCTACACTAACCCTAAGCCTAAACCTTACCCTTACCCAAACCGTAACCCTAAATCTATCCCTAACCCTCACCCTAACCTTAACCATAACCTTAACCGCAAACCTAACCTTTAACCTAACCCTTACCCTAACCAAACCCTAACCCTAACCCTTACCATTGCCCTAACCCTAACCCTAACTCTACCCCTATCCCTAACACTTACCCTCACCCAAACCCTAAACCTAACTGTAACACTTACCCTAACCCCAACACTTAACCCTAACCCTAAACCTAACCCTTACCCTAACCCTAACCTTTACCCTAACCCAAACCCTAACGTCAACCTTAACCCTAACCCTAAAGCTAAACCTAACCCTTACACTAACCCTAACCCTAAACTTAACCCTAACCCTAAACCTAACCCTAACCCTTACCCTTACCCTAACCCTAACCCTAAACCTAACACTAACCCTAACCCCTAAACCTAAACGTAACCCTAACCCTGACCCTAACACTTAACCTTACCCTTATCCTAACCCTAACCCTAAACTTAATGCTAACCATAACCATAAACCTATCCCTTACCCTAACCCTAACCCTAACCCTAATCCTTACCCTAACCCTAACTCTAACCCTAACCCATACCCTTTCCCTAAACCTACAATTACCCTAACCCTAACTCTTACCCTTACCCCAACCATAACCCTAAACCTAACCATAACCCTAACCTAAACCCTAACCCTAACCCTAAACCTAACCCTAACCGTTACCCTTTCCCTAACCCTAACATTAAACCTAAACCTAACACCAAGCCTAACCCTAAACCTTACCCTTACCCTCACCCTAATTCTAACCTAACCCTAACACTAACCCTAATCCTAACACTTAACCCTAACCCTAAACCTAACCCTTACCCTTACCCTACCCTAACCCTAATGCTAACCCTAACCCTAACTCTTACCCTAACCCTAACCCTAACCCTAACCCTTACCATTACCCTAACCCTACCCTAACCTTAACCCACATCCTAAACCTAACCCTAACTTTAACCCTAACCCTGACCCTTACCCTAACGCTAAACCGAACCCTAACCCTAACACTTTCCCTTACCCTAACGCTAACCCTAATCCTTATCCTAACCCCAAACCTAACCCTAACCCTAACCCTTAACCTAACCCTAACACTAACACTAACCCCTAACCCTAACCCTTACCCAAACCCTAACCCTAACTATAACCCTAAACCTTACCCTTACCCTAACCCTAACCCTAACTCTAATCCTAAACCTATCCCTAAACTTAACCCTAAACCTTTCCCTTACAATAACCTCAACCTTAACCCTAGCCCTAACCCTACCCCTTTCCCTTACCCTAACCCTAACCATAACCCTAACCTGTACCCTAACCCTAACCTCAACCTTAACCCTAACCCTAACACTTACCCTAACCCTAATCCTAACGTCAACCTTAACCCTAACCCTAACCCTAACCCTAACCCTAACCCTAAACCTAACCCTTACCCTTACCCTAACCCTAAAACTAACTCTAACCCTAAATCTTAACCTAAACCTAAACCTAACCCTAACCCTTACCGTTACCCTAACCCTAACCCTAACCTTAACCCAAATCCTAAACCTAAACCTAACCCTAACCCTATCCCTTAGCCTTACCCTAACGATAAACCTAACCCTAACCCTAACACTTTCACTTACCCTAACCCTAACCCTAACACTTATCCTAACCCTAACCCTAACCCTAACCCTAACCCTTAACCTAACCCTAACACTAACACTAACCCCTAACCCTAACCCTTACCCTAACCCTAATCCTAACTATAACCCTAACCTTACCCTTACCCTAACCCTAACCCTAACTCTAACCCTAACCCTAACCCTAACCCTAACCCTTATCCTAACCCTAAATCTTACTCTAACCCTAACCCTAAACTCAACCTTAACCCTAACCCTAACCCTTACCCTAACCCTAACCCTAACGTCAACCTTAAACCTTACCCTAACCCTTACCCTAAACCTAACGCTTACCCTAAACCTAACCCTTACTCTTACCCTAACCCTAACCCTAACACTAACCCTATACCTAACATTAACTCTTACCCTAACACTAACACTAACCCTAACCCTTACTCTTACCCTTACCCTAACCCTAACCCTATACCTAACCCTAAATCTTACCATAACACTAACCCTAACCCTAACCCTAAGCCTTACACTAACCCTAAACCTTACTCTAAACCTAATCCTTACCTCAACCTTAACTCTAACCCTAACCCTACCCCTTACCCTTACCCTAACCCTAACCCTAACCCTAACCTGTACCCTAACCATAAACCTTACCCTAACCCTAACCCTAAACCTTACTCTAACCCTAACCCTAATCTCAACCTTAACCCTAACCCTAAACTTAAACCTAACCCTAACCCTCACCCTTACACTTTCCCTAAACCAAATCCTAAACCTAACCCTAACCCTAACCCTAACCCTTAACCTAACACTAACACTAACATTAACCCCTAACACTAACTCTTACCCTAACCCTAACCCTAACCCTAACCATAACCCTAACCCTAACCCATACCTAACCCTAAACGTAACCCTACCTCAACCTTAACCCTAACCATAACCCTTACCCTAACCCTAACCCTAAACATTACTCTAACCCTAACCCTAACCTCAACCTTAACCCTAACCCTAACCCTTAGCCTAACCCTAAACCTAAACCTTACTGTAACCTTAACCCTAACCTCAAACTTACCCTAACCCTAACTCTATCCCTTACCCTTACCCTAACCCTAACCCTACACCTAACCCTAATCCTTACCCTTACCCTAACCCTAACCCATACCCTAACCCTAACCGTAACCCTACCCCAACCTTAACCCTAACCCTAACCCTTACCCCAACCCTAAACCTAACCCTAAACCTAACCCTTACCCTAACACTTACCCTAACCCTAAACCTTACACTAACCCTAAACCTAAACCTAACCCTAACCCTAAAACCTAACCCAAACCCTAACCCTAACCCTAACCCTTACCCTTACCCTAACCCTAACCCTAGCCCTTACCCTTACCCTAACCCTAACATTACCTGAACCCCAACGCTAAACCTAACCCTAACCCTAACTCTTACCCTAACACTTACCCTAACCGTAACCCTAACCCTAACCCTTACCCTCACCCTAACCCTAAACCTAACCCTAAATCTTACCCTAACCCTAACACTTAACCCTAACCCTAAACCTAATGCTTATCCTAACCCTAACTCTAACCCTAACACTTACCCTAACCCTAACCCTAACCCTAAACCTTATTCTTACCCTAACCCTAACCCTATAATTAATCCCAACCCTAATCCTAACCCTAACACTGATCCTAACCCTTACCCGTACGCTAACGCTAAACCTAACACTAATCCAAACACTTTCCCTTAACTTAACCCGAACCCTAACCCTTATCCTAAACCTAACCCTAACTCTAACCCTAACCCTTAACCTAACCCTAACACTAACTCTAATCTCTAACCCTAACCCTTACCCTAACCCTAACCATAACCATAACCCTAAACCTTACCCTTACCCTAAGCCTAACCCTAACTCTAACGCTAACCCTAACCCTAACCCTAAACCTAACCCTTACCCTAACCCTAACCCTAAACCTTACTCTAACCCTAACCCTAAACTCAACCTTAACCCTAAACCTAACCCTATCCCTTACCCTTACCCTAACCCTAACCCTAACCCTACCCCTAACCCTAAACCTTACCCTAACCCTAACCCGTACCCTAACCCTAACCGTAACCCTACCTCAACCTTAACCCTAAACCTAACCCTTACCCTAAACCTAACCCTAACGTCAACCTTAACCCTAACCCTAAACCTAACCCTAACCCTTACCCTAACCGTAACCCTAACCCTAACCCTAACGCTAACCCTAAACCTAACCTTACCCTTACCCTAACCCTAACACTAAACCTAACATTAACCCTAACCACTAACCCTAAACTTAACCCTAACCCTAACCCTAACACTTAACCTTACGCTTACCCTAACCCTAACCCTAAACTTCATGCTAAACATAACCCTAAACCTAACCCTTACCCTAACCCTAACCCTAACCCTAATCCTTACCCTAACCCTACCCCTAACCCATACCCTTTCCCTAAACCTACCCTTACCCTAATTTTAACCCTTACCATTACCCAAACCCTAACCCTAAAACTAACCCTAACCCTAACCCAAACCCTAAACCTAACCCTAACCTTAACCCTAACCCTAACCCTAACGCTAATCCTTACCCTAACCCTAACCATAACCCATACCCTTTCCCTAAACCTATCCTTACCCTAACCCTGACCCTTACCCTAACCCTAACCCTAATGTCAACCTTAACCCTAACCCTAACCCTAACCCTAACCCTTACCCTAAACCTTACCCTAACCCTAACGCTTACCCTAACCCTAACCCTTACCCTTACCCTAACCCTAACCCTAAGCCTTACACTTACCCTCACCCTAACTCTAAACTAATTCTAACACTAACCCTAATCTTAATACTTAACCCTAACCCTAAACCTAACCCTTATCCTTACCCTAACCCTAACCCTAACTCTAACCCTAAACCTAACCTTAACCTCAACCATTATCCTAATCCTAACCCTAACCCTAACCCTAACCTGTACCCTAACCCTAACCTCTACCTTAACCCTAACCCTAACCCTTACCCTAACCCTAATCCTAACGTCAACCTTAACCCTAACCCTAACCCTGACCCTAACCCTAAACCTAACCCTTACCGTTACCCTAACCCTAACCCTAACCTTAACCCAAATTCTAAACCTAAACCTAACCTTAACCCTAACCCTTAGCCTTACCCTAACGCTAAACCTAACCCTAACCCTAACACTTTCCCTTACCCTAACCCTAACCCTAACACTTATCCTAACCCTAACCCTAACCCTAGCCCTAACCCTAACACTTATCCTAACCCTAACCGTATCCCTAACCCTTCACCTAACCCTAGCCCTAACCCTAACCCTAACCCTTACCCTTACCCTAACCCTAACCCTAACCCTAACCCTTATCCTAACCCTAAACCTTACTCTAACCCTAACCCTAACCTCAACCTTAACCCTAAACCTAACCCTACCCCTTACCATTACCCTAAACCTAACACTAAATGTAACCTGTACCCTAACCCTAACCGTAACCCTAAACTCAACCTTAACCCTAACCCTAACCCTTACCCTAACCCTAAACCTAACGTCAACCTTAAACCTTACCCTAACCCTTACCCTAACCCTAACGCTTACCCTAAACCTAACCCTTACTCTTACCCTAACCCTAACCCTAACACTAACCCTATACCTAACATTAACTCTTAACCTAACACAAACCCTAACCCTAACCCTTACTCTTACCCTAACCCTAACCCTAACCCTAACCCTAAACCTAACCCTAACTCTTACCCCAACACTAACCCTAACCCTAACCCTAAGCCTTACCCTAACCCTAACCCTTACTCTAAACCTAATCCTAACCTCAACCTTAACCCTAACCCTAACCCTACCCCTTACCCTTACCCTAACCCTAACCCTAACCCTAACCTGTACCCTAACCCTAAACCTTACCCTAACCCTAACCCTAAACCTTACTCTAACCCTAACCCTAACCTCAACCTTAACCCTAACCCTAACCTTAAACCTAACCCTAACCCTCACCCTTACACTTTCCCAGAACCTAATCCTACACCTAACCCTAACCCTAACCCTAACCCTTAACCTAACACTAACACTAACATTAACCCCTAACCCTAACCCTTACCCTAACCCTAACTCTAACCATAACCCTAACCCTAACCCATACCCTAACCCTAAACGTAACCCTACCTCAACCTTAACCCTAACCATAACCCTTACCCTAACCCTAACCCTAAACATTACTCTAACCCGACCCTAACCTCAACCTTTACCCTAACCCTAACCCTTACCCTAAACTTAAACCTAAACCTTACTCTAACCCTAACCCTAACCTCAAACTTACCCTAACCCTAACTCTATCCCTTACACTTACCCTAACCCTAACCCTACCCCTAACCCTAACCCTTACCCTAACCCTAAACCGTACCCTAACCCTAACCGTAACCCTACCCCAACCTTAACCCTAACCCTAACCCTTACCCTAACCCTAACCCTAACGTCAACCTTAGCCCTAACCCTAAACCTAACCCTAACTCTTACCCTAACCCTAACCCTAAACCTAACCCTAATCCTAAATCTAACCCTTACCCTTACCCTAACCCTAACCCTAACCCTACCCCTAACCCTAAACCTTACCCTAACCCTAACCCGTACCCTAACCCTAACCGTAACCCTACCTCAACCTTAACCCTAACCCTAACCCTAACCCTTACCCTAAACCTAACCCTAACGTCAACCTTAACCCTAACCCTAAACCTAACCCTAAACCTTAAACAAACCGCAACCCTACCCCTAACCCTAACCCTAACGCTAACCCTAAACCTAACCTTACCCTTACCCTAACCCTAACACTAAACCTAACACTAACCCTAACCACTAACACTAAACTTAACCCTAACCCTAACCCTAACACTTCACGTTACCCTTACCCTAACCCTAACCCTAAACTTCATGCTAGCCATAACCCTATCCCTAACCCTTACCCTAACCCTAACCCTAACCCTAATACTTACCGTTACCCTAACCCTAAACCTATCCCTAACATTGACGCTTACCCTAACATTAACATTAACTCTAACGCTAACAATAACACTAAACCTTACCCTAACCCTAACCCTAACCCCTAACCCTAACGCTAACCATAACCCAAACCCTTACCTTTATGCTAACCCTAACCCTTACCCTAAACCTAACGCTTACCCTAACCCTAACCCTTATCCTTAAACTAACCTTAACCTTAAGCTTAACCTCAACCCTAAACATAACCCTTACCCTAACACTTACCCTAACCGTAACCCTAACCTTAACCCCAACCTAACCCTAATTCTTAAACTTATTTTAACCCTAACCCTAACTTTAACACTTACCCTAACCCTAACCGTAACCCTAACACTAACCCTAACTCTTATCCTTAACCTAACCCTAACCCTTAACCTAACACTAACCCTAACCGTAACCCTAACCCTTACCCTTATCCTTACCCTAACCCTAACCCTAAACTTAATGCTAATCATAACCCTAAACCTAACACTTACCCTAACCCTAACCCTAACACTAATCCTTACCATAAACCTAACCCTACCCCTAACCCATACCCTTTCCCTAAACCTACCCTAACCCTAATCCTAACCCTTACCCTTACCCAAACCCTAACCCTAAACCTAACCCTAACCCTAACCCTAAACCTAACCTTAAACCTAACCTTAACCCTAACCCTAACCCTAACCCTTACCCTTTCCCTAACACTCACCCTAAACCTAACCCTAACCCTAACGCTAAACCTTACCCTTACCCCCACCCTAACTGTAAACCTAAACCTAACACTAACCCTAACCCTAACACTTAACCCTAACCCTAAACCTAACCCAAACCCTAACCTTAACCCTAACCCTAACCCTAACCGTAACCTTAACAATAACACTTAGCGTAACCCTAATCCTTACACTTACCCTAACCCTAACCCTAACCTTAACCTCAACCCTAAACCTAACCCTAACCCTAACCCTCACCCTAACACTTACCCTAACCCTGACCCCTAATCCTAACCTTAAACATAACCCTAACACTTACCCTTACCCTAACCCTAACCCTAACCCTAACACTTACCCTAACCCTAACCCTAACCCTAACACTTACCCTAACCCTAACCCTAACCCTAACACTTACACTTACCCTAAACCTAACCCTAACCTGAACCCCAACCCTAAACCTAACCTAACCCTAACCCTTTCCCTAACACTTACCCTAACCCTAACCCTACCCCTAAGTCTAACACTTACCCTTACCCTAACCCTAACCCTATCCCTAAACTTTACCCTAACCCTAACCCTAACCCTAACACTTACGCTTACAATAACCCTAACCCTAACCGTTACAGTAACCCTAAATCTAACCCTAACCCTAACCCTACCCTAATCCTAACCCTAACCATTACCCTAACACTAACCCTAATGCTAATGCTTACCCTTAACCTAACCCCAAACCTAACCTTAACCCCAACCCTAAACCTAACCCTATCCCTTACCCTTACCCTAATCCTAACCCTAAACCGAAGCCTAACCCTAACCTTAACCCTAACCCTAAACCTAACCCTAACCCTTACCCTTACCCTCACCCTAACCCTAACCTTAACTCCAACCCTAAACCTAACCCTAACCCTAACCCTAACCCGTACCCTATACCTAACCCTAACCCTAACCCTAACACTTACTCTTACACTAACCCTAACCCTAACCCTAACCCTTATCCTCACCCTAAACCTAACCCTAACCCTTACCCTAACCCTAACCCTAACTCTAACCCTAACCCTAACCCTAACCCTAACCCTTACCCTAACCCTAACCCTAATGTCAACCTTAACCCTAACCCTAACCTTACCCTAACCCTAACCCTAAACCTAAACCTAACCCTAAACCTAACCCTTACCCATAATCTAACCCTAACCATAAACCTAACCCTAACCCTAACCCTAAACCCTAACCCTAACCCTAACCCTAACGCTTACCATTAACCTAAACCTAACCCTAACCCTAACCCTAACACTTACCCTAAACCTAACCCTAACCGTAATCCTTACCCTGACCCTAACCCTAACATTACCTAAACCCCATCCCTAAACCTAACTCTAACCCTAACCCTTACCCTAACACTTACCCAAACCCTAACCAAAACCATATCCCTAACCCTAACCCTAAACTTACCCTTACCCTAAACCTAACCCTATCCCTAACCAATACCCTAACCCTAACCTTAACCCTAACCCTAACCCTAACCCTTACCCTAACACTAACCCTAACACTAACCCTAATACTTACCGTTACCCTAACCCTAACCCTAACCCTAACTTACCCTTACCCTAACCCTAACCTTAACCCTAACCCTAAAAAGCCTAAATCTTACCCTTACCCTAACCCTAACCCCTAACCCTAATCCTAACCCTAACCCTAATCCTTACCCTTACCCTAACCCTAACCCTTACCTAACCTAACGCTTACCCTTATCCTTATCATAACCCTAAACCTTACCCTAACCCTAACGCTTACCCTAACCCTACCCCTTACCCTTACTCTAACCGTAACCTTAACCTTAACCTCAACCCTAAACCTAACCCTAACCCTAACCCTACCCTAACACATACCCTAACCCTAACACTAACCCTAACCCTAAACCTTAATCTTACCCTCAACCTAACTCTAATCCTAACCCTAACACTAATCCTAATCCTAACAATTAACCCTAACCCTAAACCTAACCCTTACCCTTACCCAAACCCTAAACCTAAACCTAACCCTAACCCTAACCCTAACCCTTACCATTACTCTAACCCCAACCCTAAACCTAACCCTAACCCTAACCCTAACCCTAACCCTTACTCTAACC
Source organism: Megascapheus bottae (assembly GCA_024803745.1). Lineage (NCBI taxonomy): Eukaryota > Metazoa > Chordata > Mammalia > Rodentia > Geomyidae > Megascapheus > Megascapheus bottae. Next base: position 314,331 of record JANJXV010000757.1, on the reverse strand, counting down.
CTAACCCTAAACCTAACATTAACCCTAACCCTAATCCTTACGCTTACAATAACGCTAACCCAAAACTAACGGTAACCCTAACCCTAACCCTAACCCTTACCCTATCCCTAAACCTACCCTAACCATAACCCTAACCCTTACCCTTACTCCAACACTAACCCTAAACCTAACCCTAACCCTAACCCTAACCCTTACCCTAACCCTAACCCTAAACTTACCCTAAACATAACCCTAACCCTAACCCCTAACCCTTACCCTAACCCTAACTCTAACCCTAAATCTTATCCTTACCCTAACCCTAACCTAACTCTAACCGTAACCCTAACCCTAAACCTAACCCTTACCCTAACCCTAACCCTAACCCTAAACATAACCCTAACCCTAACCCTAACCCTAACCCTAACCCAAAACCTCACCATTACGCTTTCCCTAACCCTAAACCTAAACCTAACCATAACCCTAACCCTAAACCTTACCCTTACCCTCACCCTAACCCTAACACTAACCCTAACCCTAACACTTAACCCTAACCCTAAACCTATCCCTTACCCTTACCTTAACCCTAACCCTAACCCTAACCCTAACTCTTACCCTAACCGTAACCCTAACCCTAACCCTTACCGTTACCCTAACCCTAACTCTAACCTTAACCATAATCCTAAACCTAACCCTAACCCAAACCCTAACCCTTACCCTTACCCTAAAGCTAAACCTAACCCTAACCCTAACACTTACCCTTACCCTAACCCTATGCCTAACACTTACCCTAACCCTAACCCTAACCCTAACCCTAACACTTACAATTACCCTAACTCTGACCCTAACCTAAACCCCAACCCTAAACCTAACCTAACCGAACCCTTTCCCTAACACTTACCCTAACCCTAACCGTACCTCTACGGCTAACACTTACCCTTACCCTAACCCTAAACCTATCCCTAAACTTTACCCTAAACCTAACCCTAACCCTAACACTTACGCTTAAAATAACCCTAACCCTAACCCTAACCCTTACTGTAACCCTAAATCTAACCCTAACCCTACCCCAACCCTAACCCTAACCCTTACCCTAACCCTAACCCTAACGCTAATGCTTACCCTTAAACTAACCCCAAACCTAACCTTAACCCCAACCCTAAACCTAACCCTAACCCTAACCCTTACGCTTTCCCTAACCCTAAACTTAATGCTAACCATAACCCTAAACCTAACCCTTACCCTAACCCTAACCCTGACCCTAATCCTTACCCTAACCCTAACCCTAACCCTAAACCATAACCTTTCCCTAAACCTAACCTAACCCTAACCCTTACCCTTACCCAAACCCTAACCCTAAACTAACCCTAACCCCAAACCTAACCCTAACCCTAACCTTAACCCTAACCCTAACCCTAACCTTAATCCTTTCCCTAACCCTAACCCTAAACCTAACCCTAACCCTAACCCTAAACCTTATCCTTACCCTCACCCTAACTCTAATCCTAAACCTAACACTAATCCTAATCCAAACAATTAACCCTAACCCTAAACCTAACCCTAACCCTAACCCAAACCCTAACCCTAAACCTAACCCTAAACCTAACCCTAACCCTAACCCTTACTCTAAGCCTAACCCAAAACCTAACATTAACCCTAACCCTAATCTTTACGCTTACCCTAACCCTAACCCAAACCTAACCGTATCCCTAACCCTAGACCTTACCCTATCCCTAAACCTACCCTAACCTTAACCCTAACCCTTACCCTTACCCAAACACTAACCCTAAACCTAACACTAACCCTAACCCTAACCCTAACTCTAAACCTAACCCTTACCCTAACCCTAACCCTAACCCTAACCCTTACCGTTACCCAAACCCTAACCCTAAACCTAACCCTAACCCTAACCCTAACCCTAACCTTAACCTTAAACCTAACCCTAACCCTAACCCTTACGCTTTCCCTAATCCTAACCCTAAACCTAACCATAACCCTAACCCTAAACCTTACCCTTACCCTCACCCTAACCCTAACACTAACCCTAACCCTAACACTTAACCCTAACCCTAAACCTAACCCTTACCCTTACCCTAACCCTAACCCTAACCCTAACCCTTACCGTTACCCTAAACCTAACTCTAACCGTAACCCCAATCCTAAACCTAACCCTAACCCAAACCCTAAACCTTGCCCTTACCCTAACGCTAAACCTAACCCTAGCCCTAACACTTACCCTTACCCTAACCCTAACCCTAACCCTAACACTTCCCCTAACCCTAACCCTACCCCTAACCCTAACCCTAACACTTACAATTACCCTAACCCTAACCCTAACCTAAACCCCAACCCTAAACCTAACCTAACCCTAACCATTTCCCTATCCCTAAACTTTACCCTAACCCTAACCCTAACACTTACGCTTACAATAACCCTAACCCTAACCCTAACCCTTACTGTAACCCTAAATCTATCCCTAACCCTAACCCTACCCTAACCCTAACCCTAACCCTTACCTTAACCCTAACCCTTACCCTAACCCTAACCCTAACGCTAATGCTTACCCTTAAACTAACCCCAAACCTAACCTTAACCCCAACCCTAAACCTAACCCTAAACCTAACCCTAACCCTTACCCTTACCCTAATCCTAACCCTAAACCGAACCCTAACCCTAACCTTAACCCTAACCTTAACCCTAACCCTAACCCTAACCCTTACCCTTACCCTGACCCTAACCCTAACCTTAACCCCAACCCTAAACCTAACCCTAACCCTAAACGTAACCCTTACCCTATACCTAACCCTAACCCTAACCCTAAAACTTACGCTTACACTGACCCTAACCCTAACCCTAACCCTTATCCTAACCCTAAACCTAACCCTAACCCTTACCCTTACCCTAACCCTAACCCTAACTCTAACCCTAACCCTAACCCTTACCCTAACCCTAACCCTAATGTCAACCTTAACCCTAACCCTAAACCTTACCCTAACCCTAACCCTAAACCTAACCCTAAACCTAACCCTAACCCCTAACCCTAACGCTAACCTTAACCCTTACCCTTAACCTAAACCTAACCCTAACCCTAACAATTACCCTAAACCTAACCCTAACCAAATCCTTACCCTGACCCTATCCCTAACATTACCTAAACCCCAACCCTAAACCTAACTCTAACCCTAACCCTTACCCTAACACTTACGCAAACCCTAACCAAAACCGTAACCCTAACCTTAACCCTAAACTTACCCTTACCCTAACACTAACCCTATCCCTAACCCTTACCCTAACCCTAACCCTATCACTAACCCTAATACTTACTGTTACCCTAACCCTAACCCTAACCCTAACTTACCCTTACCCTAACCCTAACCCTAACCCTAACCCTAACCCTAACCCTACCCCTAACCCTAAACCTATCCCTACCACTTTCCCTTACCCTAACCATAACCTTAACCTTAACCCTAATAACCCTAAATCTTAACCTTACCCTAACCCTAATCCCTAAACCTAATCCTAACCCTAACCCTAACCCTTACCCTTACCCTAACCCTAACCCTTACCCTAACCCTAACGCTTACCCTTATCCTTATCATAACCCTAACTCTTACCCTAACCCTAACGCTTACCCTAACCCTACCCCTTACCCTTACCCTAACCCTAACCTTAACCTTAACCTCAACCCTAAACCTAACCCTAACCCTAACCCTACCTAACACTTACCCTAACCCTAACCCTAACCCTAACCCTAACACTTACCCTTACTCTAACCCTAACCCTAACCCTAACACTTACCCTAAACCTAACCCTAAACCTAACACTAACCCTAACCCCTAACCATAACCGTAACCCTAACACTAACCCTAACCCTTACCCTTACCCTTACTCTAACCCTAACCCTAAACTTAATGCTAACCATAACCCTAAACCTAACCCTTACCCTAACCCTAACCCTGACCCTAATCCTTACCCTAACCCTAACCCTAACCCTAAACCATAACCTTTCCCTAAACCTAACCTAACCCTAACCCTTACCCTTACCCAAACCCTAACCCTAAACTAACCCTAACCCCAAACCTAACCCTAACCCTAACCTTAACCCTAACCCTAACCCTAACCTTAACCCTTTCCCTAACCCTAACCCTAAACCTAACCCTAACCCTAACCCTAAACCTTATCCTTACCCTCACCCTAACTCTAATCCTAAACCTAACACTAATCCTAATCCAAACAATTAACCCTAACCCTAAACCTAACCCTAACCCTAACCCAAACCCTAACCCTAAACCTAACCCTAAACCTAACCCTAACCCTAACCCTTACTCTAAGCCTAACCCAAAACCTAACATTAACCCTAACCCTAATCTTTACGCTTACCCTAACCCTAACCCAAACCTAACCGTATCCCTAACCCTAGACCTTACCCTATCCCTAAACCTACCCTAACCTTAACCCTAACCCTTACCCTTACCCAAACACTAACCCTAAACCTAACACTAACCCTAACCCTAACCCTAACTCTAAACCTAACCCTTACCCTAACCCTAACCCTAACCCTAACCCTAACCCTTACCGTTACCCAAACCCTAACCCTAAACCTAACCCTAACCCTAACCCTAACCCTAACCTTAACCTTAAACCTAACCCTAACCCTAACCCTTACGCTTTCCCTAATCCTAACCCTAAACCTAACCATAACCCTAACCCTAAACCTTACCCTTACCCTCACCCTAACCCTAACACTAACCCTAACCCTAACACTTAACCCTAACCCTAAACCTATCCCTTACCCTTACCCTAACCCTAACCCTAACCCTAACCCTTACCGTTACCCTAACCCTAACTCTAACCGTAACCCCAATCCTAAACCTAACCCTAACCCAAACCCTAAACCTTGCCCTTACCCTAACGCTAAACCTAACCCTAGCCCTAACACTTACCCTTACCCTAACCCTAACCCTAACCCTAACACTTCCCCTAACCCTAACCCTACCCCTAACCCTAACCCTAACACTTACAATTACCCTAACCCTAACCCTAACCTAAACCCCAACCCTAAACCTAACCTAACCCTAACCATTTCCCTATCCCTAAACTTTACCCTAACCCTAACCCTAACACTTACGCTTACAATAACCCTAACCCTAACCCTAACCCTTACTGTAACCCTAAATCTATCCCTAACCCTAACCCTACCCTAACCCTAACCCTAACCCTTACCTTAACCCTAACCCTTACCCTAACCCTAACCCTAACGCTAATGCTTACCCTTAAACTAACCCCAAACCTAACCTTAACCCCAACCCTAAACCTAACCCTAAACCTAACCCTAACCCTTACCCTTACCCTAATCCTAACCCTAAACCGAACCCTAACCCTAACCTTAACCCTAACCTTAACCCTAACCCTAACCCTAACCCTTACCCTTACCCTGACCCTAACCCTAACCTTAACCCCAACCCTAAACCTAACCCTAACCCTAAACGTAACCCTTACCCTATACCTAACCCTAACCCTAACCCTAAAACTTACGCTTACACTGACCCAAACCCTAACCCTAACCCTTATCCTAATCCTAAACCTAACCCTAACCCTTACCCTTACCCTAACCCTAACCCTAACTCTAACCCTAACCCTAACCCTTACCCTAACCCTAACCCTAATGTCAACCTTAACCCTAACCCTAAACCTTACCCTAACCCTAACCCTAAACCTAACCCTAAACCTAACCCTAACCCCTAACCCTAACGCTAACCTTAACCCTTACCCTTAACCTAAACCTAACCCTAACCCTAACAATTACCCTAAACCTAACCCTAACCAAATCCTTACCCTGACCCTATCCCTAACATTACCTAAACCCCAACCCTAAACCTAACTCTAACCCTAACCCTTACCCTAACACTTACGCAAACCCTAACCAAAACCGTAACCCTAACCTTAACCCTAAACTTACCCTTACCCTAACACTAACCCTATCCCTAACCCTTACCCTAACCCTAACCCTATCACTAACCCTAATACTTACTGTTACCCTAACCCTAACCCTAACCCTAACTTACCCTTACCCTAACCCTAACCCTAACCCTAACCCTAACCCTAACCCTACCCCTAACCCTAAACCTATCCCTACCACTTTCCCTTACCCTAACCATAACCTTAACCTTAACCCTAATAACCCTAAATCTTAACCTTACCCTAACCCTAATCCCTAAACCTAATCCTAACCCTAACCCTAACCCTTACCCTTACCCTAACCCTAACCCTTACCCTAACCCTAACGCTTACCCTTATCCTTATCATAACCCTAACTCTTACCCTAACCCTAACGCTTACCCTAACCCTACCCCTTACCCTTACCCTAACCCTAACCTTAACCTTAACCTCAACCCTAAACCTAACCCTAACCCTAACCCTACCTAACACTTACCCTAACCCTAACCCTAACCCTAACCCTAACCCTAACACTTACCCTTACTCTAACCCTAACCCTAACCCTAACACTTACCCTAAACCTAACCCTAAACCTAACACTAACCCTAACCCCTAACCATAACCGTAACCCTAACACTAACCCTAACACTTACCCTTACCCTTACTCTAACCCTAACCCTAAACTTAATGCTAACCATAACCCTAAACCTAACCCTTACCCTAACCCTAACCCTGACCATAATCCTTACCCTAACCCTAACACTAACCCTAAACCATAACCTTTCCCTAAACCTAACCTAACCCTAACCCTGACCCTTACCCACACCCTAACCCTAAACTAACCCTAACCTCAAACCTAACCCTAACCCTAACCTTAACCCTAACCCTAACCCTAACCTTAACCCTTTCCCTAACCCTAACCGTAAACCTAACCCTAACTCTAACCCTAAACCTTATCCTTACCCTCACCCTAACTCTAATCCTAAACCTAACACTAATCCTAATCCTAAAAATTAACCCTAACCCTAAACCTAACCCTAACCCTAACCCAAGCCCTAACCCTAAACCTAACCCTAAACCTAACCCTAACCCTAACCCTTACCCTAACCCTAACCCTAACCCAAACCTTAACACTTATCGTTACCCTAACCCTAACCCTAAACCTATCCCTAACCCTTACACTTACCTTAACCCTTACCTTAACCCTAACCCTATCAATAACCCTAAACCTTACCCTTACCCTAACCCTAACCCCGAACCCTAACCATAACCCTAACCCTAACCTTACCCTTACCCTAACCCTAACCTTACCCTTACCCTAACCCTAACCCTTACACTAACCCTAACGCTACCCTAAACCTAACTCTTACCCTTACCTTAACCCTAACCTTAACCTTAACCTCAACCCTAAACCTAACCCTAGCCCTTACCCTTACCCTAACACTTACCCAAACCCGAATCCTAACCCCAACCCTAACACTTACCCTTACCCTAACCCTAACCCTAACACTTACCCTAACCCTAACACTAACCCTAACCCTAACCCTAACTCATATCCTTACCCTAACCCTAACCCTAAACCTAACACTAACCCTAACCCCTAACTCTAACCGTAACCCTAACCCTAAACCTAAGCCTTAACTTTACCCTTACCCTAACACTAACCCTAAATTTATTGCTAACCATAACCCTAAACCTAACCCTTACCCTAACCCTAACCCTAACCCTAACCCTGATCCTTACCCTAACCCTAACCCTAACCCATACCCTTTCCCTAAACCTACCCTAATCCTAATCCTTACCCTTACCCAAACCCTAACCCTAAACCTCACCCTAACCCTAACCGAAACCCTAACCCTAACCCTAACCTTAACCCTAACCCTAACCCTAACCCTTACCCTTTCCCTAACCCTAACCCTAAACCTAACCCTAAGCCAAACCCTAAACCTTACCCTTACCCTCACCCTAACTCTAACCTAACCCTAACACTAACCCTAATCCTAACACATAACCCTAACCCTAACCCTAACACTTACCGTTACCCTACCCTAACCCTAACCTTAACCCCAATCCTAAACCTAACCCTAACCCTAACCCTGACCCTTACCCTTACCCTAACGCTAAACCTAACCCTAACCCTAACACTTTCCCTTACCCTAACCCTAACCCTAACCCTTATCCTAACCCTAATCTAACCCTAACCCTAAACCTAAACCTTAACCTAACCCTAACACTAACCCTAACCCCTAAACCTAACCCTTACCCTCACCCTAACCCTAAGCATAACCCTAACCCTTACCTTGCCCTAACCCTAACCCTAACTCTAACACTAACGCCAACCCTAACCCTAACCCTTCACCTAACCCTAACGCTTACCCTAACCGTAACCCTTGCCCTTTCCCTAACCCTAACCTTAATCTTAACCTCAACCCTAAACCTAACCCTAACCCTAACCCTTACTCTAACACTTACCCTAACCCTAACTCTAACCCTAACACTTACCCTTACCCTAACCCTAAAAATAACCCGAACCCTAACCCTAACACTTACCCTAACCCTAACACTAACCCTAACCCTAACCCTAACCCTAACTCTTATCCTTACCCTAACCCTAACCCTAAACCTAACACTAACCCTAACCCCTAACCCTAATCGTAACCGTAACCCTAACCCTAAACCTTAACCTTACCCTAACCCTAACCCTAACCCTAACCTAACCCTAACCCTAACCCTAACCTAACCCTAAACCTAACCCTAACCCTAACCCTAACCCTAACCTCAAAATTAACCCTAACCCTAACTCTATCCCTTACTCTTACCCTAACCATAACCCTAACCCTACCCCTAAACCTAACCCTTACCCTAACCCTAACCCCTAACCTAACCCTAATCGTAACCCTCCCCCAACCTTAAGCCTAAACCTAACCCTTACCCTAACCCTAACCCTAACGTCAAACTTAACATTAACCCTAACCCTAACCCTAACCCTAACCCTTACCCTAACCTTACCAATAAACCTAACCCTAACCCTAAACCTAACCCTTACCCTTACCCTAACCCTAACCCTAAACCTAACCCTAACCCTAACCCTAACACCTAACCCAAACCCTAACCCTTACCCTAACCCTTACCCTTACCCTAACCCTAACCCTAACCCTAACCCTTAACCTTACACTAAACCTAACATTACCTGAACCCCAACCCTAAACCTAACCCTAACCCTAACCCTTACCCTAACACTTACCCTAACCCTAACCCTAACCCTAACCCTTACACGTACCCTAACCCTAAACCTAACTCTATCCCTAACCCTAACCCTTACCCTAACCCTAAACCTAAACCTAACGCTTACCCTTACCCTAACCCTAACCCTAACCCTAACCCTTACCCTTTCAATAAACCTACACTAACCCTAAGCCTAACCCTTACCTTTACCCAAACCCTAACCCTAAACCTAACCCTAACCCTCACCCTAACCTTAACCATAACCTTAACCCCAAACCTAACCCTTAACCTAACCCTTACCCTAAACCTAACCCTAAACCTAACCCTTACCATTACCCTAACCCTAACCCTAAATCTAACCCTATCCCTAACACTTACCCTCATCCTAACCCTAAACCTAACCCTAACCCTTACCCTAGCCCTAACACTTAACCCTAACCCTAAACCTAACCCTTCCCCTAACCCTAACCCTAACCCTAACCCTTACTTTTACCTAACCCTAACCGTTACCCTATCAATAAACCTACCCTAACCCTAACTGCAACCCTACCTCAACCATAACCCTAACACTAACCCTTACCCTAACCCAAACCCTAACCCTAACCCTAACCCTAACCCTAACCCTAACCCTAACCCTAACACTTACCCTAACCCTAACCCTAACCCTAACCCTAACACTTACCCTTACTCTAACCCTAACCCTAACCCTAACACTTACCCTAAACCTAACCCTAAACCTAACACTAACCCTAACCCCTAACCATAACCGTAACCCTAACACTAACCCTAACACTTACCCTTACCCTTACTCTAACCCTAACCCTAAACTTAATGCTAACCATAACCCTAAACCTAACCCTTACCCTAACCCTAACCCTGACCATAATCCTTACCCTAACCCTAACACTAACCCTAAACCATAACCTTTCCCTAAACCTAACCTAACCCTAACCCTGACCCTTACCCAAACCCTAACCCTAAACTAACCCTAACCCCAAACCTAACCCTAACCCTAACCTTAACCCTAACCCTAACCCTAACCTTAACCCTTTCCCTAACCCTAACCCTAAACCTAACCCTAACTCTAACCCTAAACCTTATCCTTACCCTCACCCTAACTCTAATCCTAAACCTAACACTAATCCTAATCCTAAAAATTAACCCTAACCGTAAACCTAACCCTAACCCTAACCCAAGCCCTAACCCTAAACCTAACCCTAAACCTAACCCTAACCCTAACCCTTACCCTAACCCTAACCCTAACCCAAACCTTAACACTTACCGTTACCCTAACCCTAACCCTAAACCTATCCCTAACCCTTACACTTACCTTAACCCTTACCTTAACCCTAACCCTATCAATAACCCTAAACCTTACCCTTACCCTAACCCTAACCCCGAACCCTAACCATAACCCTAACCCTAACCTTACCCTTACCCTAACCCTAACCTTACCCTTACCCTAACCCTAACCCTTACACTAACCCTAACGCTACCCTAAACCTAACTCTTACCCTTACCCTAACCCTAACCTTAACCTTAACCTCAACCCTAAACCTAACCCTAGCCCTTACCCTTACCCTAACACTTACCCAAACCCGAATCCTAACCCCAACCCTAACACTTACACTTACCCTAACCCTAACCCTAACACTTACCCTAACCCTAACACTAACCCTAACCCTAACCCTAACTCTTATCCTTACCCTAACCCTAACCCTAAACCTAACACTAACCCTAACCCCTAACTCTAACCGTAACCCTAACCCTAAACCTAAGCCTTAACTTTACCCTTACCCTAACACTAACCCTAAATTTATTGCTAACCATAACCCTAAACCTAACCCTTACCCTAACCCTAACCCTAACCCTGATCCTTACCCTAACCCTAACCCTAACCCATACCCTTTCCCTAAACCTACCCTAATCCTAATCCTTACCCTTACCCAAACCCTAACCCTAAACCTCACCCTAACCCTAACCGAAACCCTAACCCTAACCCTAACCTTAACCCTAACCCTAACCCTAACCCTTACCCTTTCCCTAACCCTAACCCTAAACCTAACCCTAAGCCAAACCCTAAACCTTACCCTTACCCTCACCCTAACTCTAACCTAACCCTAACACTAACACTAATCCTAACACATAACCCTAACCCTAACCCTAACACTTACCGTTACCCTACCCTAACCCTAACCTTAACCCCAATCCTAAACCTAACCCTAACCCTAACCCTAAGCCAAACCCTAAACCTTACCCTTACCCTCACCCTAACTCTAACCTAACCCTAATACTAACACTAATCCTAACACATAACCCTAACCCTAACCCTAACACTTACCGTTACCCTACCCTAACCCTAACCTTAACCCCAATCCTAAACCTAACCCTAACCCTAACCCTGACCCTTACCCTTACCCTAACGCTAAACCTAACCCTAACCCTAACACTTTCCCTTACCCTAACCCTAACCCTAACCCTTATCCTAACCCTAATCTAACCCTAACCCTAAACCTAAACCTTAACCTAACCCTAACACTAACCCTAACCCCTAACCCTAACCCTTACCCTCACCCTAACCCTAACCATAACCCTAACCCTTACCTTGCCCTAACCCTAACCCTAACTCTAACACTAACGCCAACCCTAACCCTAACCCTTCACCTAACCCTAACGCTTACCCTAACCGTAACCCTTGCCCTTTCCCTAACCCTAACCTTAATCTTAACCTCAACCCTAAACCTAACCCTAACCCTAACCCTTACTCTAACACTTACCCTAACCCTAACTCTAACCCTAACACTTACCCTTACCCTAACCCTAACAATAACCCGGACCCTAACCCTAACACTTACCCTAACCCTAACACTAACCCTAACCCTAACCCTAACCCTAACTCTTATCCTTACCCTAACCCTAACCCTAAACCTAACACTAACCCTAACCCCTAACCCTAATCGTAACCGTAACCCTAACCCTAAACCTTAACCTTACCCTAACCCTAACCCTAACCCTAACCTAACCCTAACCCTAACCCTAACCTAACCCTAAACCTAACCCTAACCCTAACCCTAACCCTAACCTCAAACTTAACCCTAACCCTAACTCTATCCCTTACTCTTACCCTAACCATAACCCTAACCCTACCCCTAACCCTAACCCTTACCCTAACCCTAACCCCTAACCTAACCCTAATCGTAACCCTCCCCCAACCTTAAGTCTAAACCTAACCCTTACCCTAACACTAACCCTAACGTCAAACTTAACATTAACCTTAACCCTAACCCTAACCCTTACCCTAACCTTACCAATAAACCTAACCCTAACCCTAAACCTAACCCTTACCCTTACCCTAACCCTAACCCTAAACCTAACCCTAACCCTAACCCTAACACCTAACCCAAACCCTAACCCTTACCCTAACCCTTACCCTTACCCTAACCCTAACCCTAACCCTAACCCTTACCCTTACACTAAACCTAACATTACCTGAACCCCAACCCTAAACCTAACCCTAACCCTAACCCTTACCCTAACACTTACCCTAACCCTAACCCTAACCCTAACCCTTACACGTACCCTAACCCTAAACCTAACTCTATCCCTAACCCGAACCCTTACCCTAACCCTAAACCTAAACCTAACGCTTACCCTTACCCTAACCCTAACCCTAACCCTAACCCTTACCCTTTCAATAAACCTACACTAACCCTAAGCCTAACCCTTACCTTTACCCAAACCCTAACCCCAAACCTAACCCTTAACCTAACCCTTACCCTAAACCTAACCCTAAACCTAACCCTTACCATTACCCTAACCCTAACCCTAAATCTAACCCTATCCCTAACACTTACCCTCATCCTAACCCTAAACCTAACCCTAACCCTTACCCTAGCCCTAACACTTAACCCTAACCCTAAACCTAACCCTTCCCCTAACCCTAACCCTAACCCTAACCCTTACATTTACCTAACCCTAACCGTTACCCTATCAATAAACCTACCCTAACCCTAACTGCAACCCTACCTCAACCATAACCCTAACACTAACCCTTACCCTAACCCAAACCCTAATGTCAAACTTAACCCTAACCCTAACCCTAACCCTAAAGCTAAACCTAACCCTTACCCTAACCCTAATCCTAAACCTAACCCTAACCCTAACCCTAACCCTTACCCTTACCCTAACCCTAACCCTAAACCTAACACTAACCCTAACCCCTAACCCTAACCGTAACCCTAACCCTAAACCTAACACTTAAACTTACCCTTAACCTAAGCCTAACCCTAAACTTAATGCTAACCATAACCCTAAACCTAACCCTTACCATAACCCTAACCCTAAACCTAATCCTTACCCTAACCCTAACTCTAACCCTAACCCATAGCCTTTCCCTAAACCTACCCTTACCCTAACCCTAACTCTTACCCTTAGCCAAAACCTAACCCTAAACCTAAACTTAACCCTAACCCAAACCCTAACCCTAACCCTAACCCAAGCCCTAACCCTTACCCTTTCCCTAACCCTAATCCTAAACCTAACCCTAACCCTAACCCTAAACCGTACCTTTACCCTCACCCTAATTCTAACCTAACCCTAACACTAACCCTAAACCTAACACTTAACCCTAACCCTAACCCTAAACTGTACCGTAAACCTAACCTCAACCTTAACCCTAACCCTAACCCTTACCCTAACCCTAATCCCAACGTCAACCTTACCCTTAACCCTAACCCTAACCATAACCCTAAACCTAACCCTTACCCTTACCCTAACCCTAACCCTAACCCTAACCCCAACTCTTATCCTAAACCTAACCCTAACCCTAACGCTTAACGTTAACCTAAACCTAACCCTAACCTTAACCCAAATCCTAAACCTAACCCTAACCCTAACCCTAACCCTTAGCCTTACCCTAACGCTAAACATAACCCTAACCCTAACACTTTCCCTTACCCTAACCCTAACCCTAACACTTATCCTAACCCTAACCCTAACCCTAACCCTAACCCTAACCTTTAGCCTTACCTTAACGCTAAACATAACCCTAACCCTAACACTTTCCCTTACCCTAACCCTAAACCTATCCCTAACCCTAACCCTTAACCTAACCCTAACACTAACACTAACCCCTAACCCTAACCCTTACCCTAACCCTAACCCTAACTATAACCCTAACCCTTACCCTTACCCTAAGCCTAACCCTAATCCTAACCCTAAACCTAACCCTTACCCTTACCCTAACCGTAACCCTAATGCTAAACCTAACCGTAACTCTTACCCTAACCCTAACCCTAACCCTAACCCTTACCGTTACCCTAACCCTAACCCTAAGTATAACCCTAACCATTACCCTTACCCTAACCCTAACCTAACCCTAACCCTAACTCTTACCCTAAACCTAACCCTAACCCTAACCCTAACCCTAACCCTAACACTTACCCTTACTCTAACCCTAACCCTAACCCTAACCCTTACCCTTACCCTAACGCTAAACCTAACCCTAGCCCTAACACTTACCCTAACCCTAACCCTACCCCTAACCCTAACCCTAACACTTACAATTACCCTAACCCTAACCCTAACCTAAACCCCAACCCTAAACCTAACCTAACCCTAACCATTTCCCTATCCCTAAACTTTACCCTAACCCTAACCCTAACCCTAACACTTACGCTTAGAATAACCATAACCCTAACCCTAACCCTTACTGTAACCCTAAATCTATCCCTAACCCTAACCCTACCCTAACCCTAACGCTAACCCTTACCCTAACCCTAACCCTTACCCTAACCCTAACCCTAACACTAATGCTTACCCTTAACCTAACCCCAAACCTAACCTTAACCCCAACCCTAAACCTAACCCTAAACCTAACCCTAACCCTTACCCTTACCCTAATCCTAACCCTAAACCGAACCCAACCCTAACCTTAACCCTAACCCTAACCCTAACCCTAACCCTTACCCTTACCCTAACCCTAACCCTAACCTTAACCCCAACCCTAAACCTAACCCTATCCCTAACCCTAACCCTTACCCTATACCTAACCCTAACCCTAACCCTAACATTTACGCTTACACTAACCCTAACCCTAACCCTTATCCTAACCCTAAACCTAACCCTAACCATTACCCTTACCCTAACCCTAAACCTAACTCTAACCCTAACCCTAACCGTAACCCTTACCCTAACCCTAACCCTAATGTCAACCTTAACCCTAAACCTAACCCTTACCCTAACCCTAACCCTAAACCTAACCCTAACCGTAAACCTAACCCTTACCCATAAGCTAACCCTAACCCTAAACCTAACCCTAACCCTAACCCTAAAGTCAACCTTAACCCTAACCCTAACCCAAACCCTAACCATTATCCTAACCCTAACACTAAACCTAACCCTAACCCTAACTCTTACCCTAAACCTAACCCTAACCCTAACCCTAACCCTAACCCTAACACTTACCCTTACTCTAACCCTAACCCTAACCCTAACACTTACCCTAAACCTAACCCTAAACCTAACACTAACCCTAACCCCTAACCATAACCGTAACCCTAACCCTAACCCTAAACCTTACCCTTACCCTTACTCTAACCCTAACCCTAAACTTAATGCTAACCATAACCCTAAACCTAACCCTAACCCTAACCCTAACCCTGACCCTAATCCTTACCCTAACCCTAACCCTAACCCTAAACCATAACCTTTCCCTAAACCTAACCTAACCCTAACCCTTACCCTTACCCAAACCCTAACCCTAAACTAACCCTAACCCCAAACCTAACCCTAACCCTAACCTTAACCCTAACCCTAACCCTAACCTTAACCCTTTCCCTAACCCTAACCCTAAACCTAACCCTAACCCTAACACTAAACCTTATCCTTACCCTCACCCTAACTCTAATCCTAAACCTAACACTAATCCTAATCCTAACAATTAACCCTAACCCTAAACCTAACCCTTACCCTTACCCAAACCCTAACCCTAAACCTAACCCTAAACCTAACCCTAACCCTAATCCTTACTCTAACCCTAACCCTAAACCTAACATTAACCCTAACCCTAATCCTTACGCTTACCCTAACCCTAACCCACACCTAACCGTATCCCTAACCCTAGACCTTACCCTATCCCTAAACCTACCCTAACCCTAACCCTAACCCTTAGCCTTACCCAAACACTAACCCTAAACCTAACACTAACCCTAACCCTAACCCTAACCCTAACCCTAAACCTAACCCTTACCCTAACCCTAACCCTAACCCTAACCCTAACCCTTACCGTTACCCAAACCCTAACCCTAAACCTAACCCTAACCCTAACCCTAACCTTAACCTTAAACCTAACCCTAACCCTAACCCTTACCCTTTCCCTAACCCTAACCCTAAACCTAACCATAACCCTAACCCTAAACATTACCCTTACCCTCACCCTAACCCTAACACTAACCCTAACCCTAACACTTAACCCTAACCCTAAACCTATCCCTTACCCTTACCCTAACCCTAAACCTAACCCTAACCCTTACCGTTACCCTAACCCTAACTCTAACCGTAACCCCAATCCTAAACCTAACCATAACCCAAACCCTAACCCTTACCCTTACCCTAACGCTAAACCTAACCCTAGCCCTAACACTTACCCTAACCCTAACCCTACCCCTAACCCTAACCCTAACACTTACAATTACCCTAACCCTAACCCTAACCTAAACCCCAACCCTAAACCTAACCTAACCCTAACCATTTCCCTATCCCTAAACTTTACCCTAACCCTAACCCTAACCCTAACACTTACGCTTAGAATAACCATAACCCTAACCCTAACCCTTACTGTAACCCTAAATCTATCCCTAACCCTAACCCTACCCTAACCCTAACGCTAACCCTTACCCTAACCCTAACCCTTACCCTAACCCTAACCCTAACACTAATGCTTACCCTTAACCTAACCCCAAACCTAACCTTAACCCCAACCCTAAACCTAACCCTAAACCTAACCCTAACCCTTACCCTTACCCTAATCCTAACCCTAAACCGAACCCAACCCTAACCTTAACCCTAACCCTAACCCTAACCCTTACCCTTACCCTAACCCTAACCCTAACCTTAACCCCAACCCTAAACCTAACCCTATCCCTAACCCTAACCCTTACCCTATACCTAACCCTAACCCTAACCCTAACATTTACGCTTACACTAACCCTAACCCTAACCCTTATCCTAACCCTAAACCTAACCCTAACCATTACCCTTACCCTAACCCTAAACCTAACTCTAACCCTAACCCTAACCGTAACCCTTACCCTAACCCTAACCCTAATGTCAACCTTAACCCTAAACCTAACCCTTACCCTAACCCTAACCCTAAACCTAACCCTAACCGTAAACCTAACCCTTACCCATAAGCTAACCCTAACCCTAAACCTAACCCTAACCCTAACCCTAAAGTCAACCTTAACCCTAACCCTAACCCAAACCCTAACCATTATCCTAACCCTAACACTAAACCTAACCCTAACCCTAAACCTAACCCTTACCCTTACTCTAACCCAAATCCTAAACCTAACCCTAACCCTAACCCCTAACCCAAACCCTATCCCTAAACCTAACCCTTACCCTTACCCTAACACTAACCCTAACTCTAACCCTAACACTTACCGTTACCCTAACCCTAACCCTATCCCTAAACCTTACCCTTACCGTAACCCTAACCTTAACCCTAATCCTAACAATAACCCTAAAACTTTCCCTTACCCTAACCTTAACGCCCAACCCTAACCCTAACCCTAACCCTTACCCTTACCCTAACCCTAACCCATACCCTAACCCTAACGCTTACCCTAACCCTAACCCTTACCATTACCCTAATCCTAACCTTAAACTTTACCTCAACCCTAAATCTAACCCTAACCCTAACCCTTACCCTAACACTTACCCTAACCCTAACCCTAACCATAACCCTAACACTTAACCTTACCCTAACCCTAACCCGAACCCTAACCCTAACACTTACCCTAACTGTAACACTAACCCTAACCCTAACCCTAACTCTTATCCTTACCCTAACCCTAACACTAACCCTAACTCCTAACCCTAACCGTAACCCTAACCCTAACCATGACCCTTAAACTTACCCTTACCCTACCCTAACCTAAACTTAATGCTACCCATAAACCTAGCCCTAACCCTTACCCTAACATTTACCCTAACAGTAACCTTAAACCTAACCCTAACACTTACCCTTACCCTAACCCTAACCCTAACACTTACCCTAACCCTAACCATAACCATAACCCTAACCCTAACCCTAACCCTAACCCTTACCCTTATCCTAAACCTAACCCTAACCATAACACTTACCCTTTCCCTAACCCCTACCCTAACGCTAACCCTAACCCTAAACCTTATCCTAACCCTTACCCTAACCCTTACACTTCCCCTAAACCTAAACCTAACCCTAACCCTAACCCTAACCCTTAACCTTAGCCTAACCCTAACCCTAACCCTCACCATAACCCTTGCCCTTACCCTAACCCTTAACCTACCACTAACCCTAACCCTTATCCTAACCCTGACGCTAACCCTAACCCTAACCCTTAACCTAACCCTTACCCTAACCCTAACCGTAACCCTAAACCTAACCCTCACCCCTAACCCTAACCGTAACCCTAACCCTAACCCTCACCCCTAACCCTAAACGTAACCCCTAACCCTAACACTAACCCTTACCGTTCACCTAACAGTTAACAGAAACCCAAACGCTAACCCTAAGCCTTACCCTTACCCTAATCCTAACCCTAAACTTAACCCCAACCCTAAACCTAACCCTAACCCTAACACTAACACTAACCCTAACACCTAACCCTACCATAAACCTAACCCTTAACCTAATCCTAACCCTAACCCTCACCCTAACAATTACCCTTACCCTAACCCCAACCCTAACCATAACCCTTACACTAACCCTAACCCTATCCCTAACCCTAACCCTTACCCTTACCCTAACACTAAACCTAACCCTAACACTAACCCTAATCCTAACCCTTACCCTAAATCTAACCCTAACCCTACCCCTAACACTTACCCTTACCCTAACCCTAACCCTAACCCTAACCGTAACCCTAAACCTAACCCTAACCCCTAACCCTAACGCTAACCCTAAACCTTACACTAACCGTAAACTTACCCCCAGCACTAAACCTAACCCTAACCCTAACCCTAACCCTTATCCTAACTCTAACTCTAACCCTAACCCTAACACTTACCCTAACCCTAACCCTGACCTAACCCTTACACTTACCCTAACCCTAACCCTAACCTTAATTCCAACCTTAAACCTAACCCTAACCCTAACCCTCAACCTTACCCTAACCCTAACCCTAACCCTAACCCTAACACTTATCCTAACCCTAACCCAAACCCTAACACTAACCCTTTACCTAACAATAACACTAAGCCTAACCCCTAAACCTAAACCTTACCCTAATCGTAACCCTAACCCTAACGCTTACCCTTACCCTACCCCTAACCCTAACCCTTACCGTTTCAGTAAACCTACCCTAACCATTAACCTAACCCTTACCCTAAACCTTACCCTAACCCTAACCCTTACCATTACCGTATCCCTAACCATAACAGTAACCCTATCCTTAACACTTACCCTCACCCTAAACCTAAACCTAACCCTGACCCTTACCCTAACCCTAACACTTAACCCTAACCCTAAACCTAACCCTTACCCTAACGCTAAACCTAACCCTAACCCTTACCCTTACCCTAAGCCTAACGCTAACCTTTACCCTATCAATAAACCTACCCTAACCCTAACCCTAACCCTTAACCTTACATAAACCCTAACCCTAAACTTAACCCTAACCCTCACCCTA
Source organism: Megascapheus bottae (assembly GCA_024803745.1). Taxonomy (NCBI): domain Eukaryota; kingdom Metazoa; phylum Chordata; class Mammalia; order Rodentia; family Geomyidae; genus Megascapheus; species Megascapheus bottae. Next base: position 294,301 of record JANJXV010000757.1, on the reverse strand, counting down.
ACCCTAACCCTAACCTTACCCCTAAACCTAACCCTTAACCTAACCCTTACCCTAACCCTAACCCTAAAACTTACCCTTACCCTAAACCTAACCCTAACTCTAACCCTAACCCTAACCCTAACCTTACCCTAAGCCTAACCCTAAACCTAACCCTAACCCTTACCCTAACCCTAAAAATTAACCCTAACCCTAAACCTAACCCTTACCCTAACCCTAACCCTAACCTTAACCCCAACTCTTACCCTAACCCTAACCCTAACCCTAAACCTTACCCTTACCCTAAACCTAACCCTAACCTTAACCCCAACTCTAAACCTAACCCTAACACTAACCCTAACCCTTACCCTTACCCTAAAGCTAAACCAATCCCTACCCCTAACACTTTCCCTTACCCTAACCCTAATACTAACCCTTATCCTAATCCTAACCCTAACCCTAACCCTTAACCTAACCCTAACACTAACCCTATCACCTAACCCTATCCCTTACCCTAACCCTAACCCTAACCGTAAACCTAACCTTACCCTTACCCTAACCCTAACCCTAACCCTTACCCTAACCCTAACCCTAACCCTAAACCTTACTCTAACCCTAACCGTAACCTCAACCTTAACCCTAACCCTAACCCTAACCCTAACCTCAACCTTAACACTAACCCTAACCCTATCCCTTACCCTTACCCTAACCCAGCCCTAACCCTACCCCTAACCCCAACCCTTACCCTAACCCGTACCCTAACCGTAACCTTAACACTACCTCAACCTTAGTCCTAACCCTAAGCCTTCCCCTAACCCTAACCCTAATGTCAAACTTAACCCTAACTCTAACCCTAACCCTAACCCTAAACCTTACCCTAACACTAACCCTAAACCTAACCCTAACCCTAAACCTAACCCTTACCCTTACCCTAACCCTAACCCTAAACCTAACCCTAACCCTAACCCAAAGCCCTAACCTAACCCTAACCCTAACCCTAACACTTACCCTTACAGTAACCCTAACCCTAACCCGAACACTTACCCTAACCCTAACCCTAACCCTTACCTTTGCCTTAACCATAACATTACCTGAACCCCAACCCTAAACGTAACCCTAAACTTAACCCTTACCCTAACACTTACCCTAACCTTAACCCTAACCCTAACCCTAAAGTTACCCTTACCCTAACCCTAACCCTATCCCTAACCCTTACCCTAACCCTAACCCTAACCCAAAACTTAACACTTACCGTTACCCTAAACCTAACCCTAAACCTATCCCTAACCCTTACACTTGACTTAACCCTTACCTTAACCCTAACCCTATCAATAACCCTAAACCTTACCCTTACCCTAACCCTAACCCTAACCCCTAACCCTAACCATAACCCTAACCCTAACCTTACCCTTACCCTAAACCTAACCCTTACCCTAACCCTAACGCTACCCTAAACCTAACTCTTACCCTTACCCTAACCCTAACCTTAACCTTAACCTCAACCCTAAACCTAACCCTAACCCTTACCCTTACCCTAACACTTACCCAAACCCGAATCCTAACCCCAACCCTAACACTTACCCTTACCCTAACCCTAACCCTAACACTTACCCTAACCCTAACACTAACCCTAACCCTAACCCTAACTCTTATCCTTACCCTAACCCTAACCCTAAACCTAACACTAACCCTAACCCCTAACTCTAACCGTAAACCTAACCCTAAACCTAAGCCTTAACTTTACCCTTACCGTAACACTAAACCTAAATTTATTGCTAACCATAACCCTAAACCTAACCCTTACCCTAACCCTAACCCTAACCCTGATCCTTACCCTAACCCTAACCCTAACCCTAACCCATACCCTTACCCTAAACCTACCCTAATCCTAATCCTTACCCTTACCCAAACCCTAACCCTAAACCTCACCCTAACCCTAACCGAAACCCTAACCCTAACCCTAACCTTAACCCTAACCCTAACCCTAACCCTTACCCTTTCCCTAACCCTAACCCTAAACCTAACCCTAAGCCAAACCCTAAACCTTACCCTTACCCTCACCCTAACTCTAACCTAACCCTAACACTAACCCTAATCCTAACACATAACCCTAACCCTAAACCTAACCCTTACCCTTACCTAACCCTAACCCTAACCCTAATTCTTACCCTAACCCTAACCCTTACCGTTACCCTACCCTAACCCTAACCTTAACCCCAATCCTAAACCTAACCCTAACCCTAACCCTGACCCTTACCCTTACCCTAACGCTAAACCTAACCCTAACCCTAACACTTTCCCTTACCCTAACACTAACCCTAACCCTTATCCTAACCCTAATCTAACCCTAACCCTAAACCTAAACCTTAACCTAACCCTAACACTAACCCTAACCCCTAACCCTAACCCTTACCCTCACCCTAACCCTAACCATATCCCTAACCCTTACCTTGCCCTAACCCTAACCCTAACTCTAACACTAACGCCAACCCTAACCCTAACCCTTCACCTAACCCTAACGCTTACCCTAACCGTAACCCTTGCCCTTTCCCTAACCCTAACCTTAATCTTAACCTCAACCCTAAACCTAACCCTAACCCTAACCCTTACTCTAACACTTACCCTAACCCTAACTCTAACCCTAACACTTACCCTTACCCTAACCCTAACAATAACCCGAACCCTAACCCTAACACTTACCCTAACCCTAACACTAACCCTAACCCTAACCCTAACCCTAACTCTTATCCTTACCCTAACCCTAACCCTAAACCTAACACTAACCCTAACCCCTAACCCTAATCGTAACCGTAACCCTAACCCTAAACCTTAACCTTACCCTTACCCTAACCCTAACCCTAAACTTAATGCTAACCATAACCCTAAACCTAACCCTTCCCCTAACCCTAACCCTAATCCTTACCCTAACCATAAACCTAACCTAACCGAACCCTTTCCCTAAACTTTACCCTAAACCTAACCCTAACCCTAACACTTACGCTTACAATAACCCTAACCCTAACCCTAACCCTTACTGTAAGCCTAAATCTAACCCTAACCCTACCCTAACCCTAACCCTAACCCTTACCCTAACCTTAACCCTAACGCTAATGCTTACCCTTAAACTAACCCCAAACCTAACCTTAACGCCAACCCTAAACCTAACCCTAACCCTAACCCTTACGCTTTCCCTAACCCTAACCCTAAACCTAACAATAACCCTAACCCCTAACCATAACCGTAACCCTAACCCTAAGCCTAAACCTTACCCTTACCCTTACTCTAACCCTAACCCTAAACTTAATGCTAACCATAACCCTAAACCTAACCCTTACCCTAACCCTAACCCTGACCCTAATCCTTACCCTAACCCTAACCCTAACCCTAAACCATAACATTTCCCTAAACCTAACCTAACCCTAACCCTTACCCTTACCCAAACCCTAACCATAAACTAACCCTAACCCCAAACCTAACCCTAACCCTAACCTTAACCCTAACCCTAACCCTAACCTTAACCCTTTCCCTAACCCTAACCCTAAACCTAACCCTAACCCTAACCCTAAACCTTATCCTTACCCTCACCCTAACTCTAATCCTAAACCTAACACTAATCCTAATCCAAACAATTAACCCTAACCCTAAACCTAACCCTAACCCTAACCCTAACCCAAACCCTAACCCTAAACCTAACCCTAAACCTAACCCTAACCCTAACCCTTACTCTAAGCCTAACCCAAAACCTAACATTAACCCTAACCCTAATCCTTACGCTTACCATAACCCTAACCCAAACCTAACCGTATCCCTAACCCTAGACCTTACCCTATCCCTAAACCTACCCTAACCTTAACCCTAACCCTTACCCTTACCCAAACACTAACCCTAAACCTAACACTAACCCTAACCCTAACCCTAACCCTAACCCTAAACCTAACCCTTACCCTAACCCTAACCCTAACCCTAACCCTAACCGTTACCGTTACCCAAACCCTAACCCTAAACCTAACCCTAACCCTAACCCTAAACTTAACCTTAAACCTAACCCTAACCCTAACCCTTACGCTTTCCCTAACCCTAACCCTAAACCTAACCATAACCCTAATCCTAAACCTTACCCTTACCCGCACCCTAACCCTAACACTAACCCTAACCCTAACACTTAACCCTAACCCTAAACCTATCCCTTACCCTTACCCTAACCCTAACCCTAACCCTACCCCTTACCGTTACCCTAACCCTAACTCTAACCGTAACCCCAATCCTAAACCTAACCCTAACCCAAACCCTAAACCTTGCCCTTACCCTAACGCTAAACCTAACCCTAGCCCTAACACTTACCCTTACCCTAACCCTAACCCTAACCCTAACACTTACCCTAAACCTAACCCTAACCCTTACCCTTACCCTAACCCTAACCCTAAACTTAACCCCAACCCTAAACCTAACCCTAACCTAACCCTTACCCTAACACTTACCATAACCCTAACCCTAAACCTAACCCCTCACTCTAACCCTAAGCCTAACCCTTACCCTTACCCTAACCCTAACCCTAACACTTACACTAACCCTAACCCTAACCCTAACCCTTACCCTTACAGTAACCCTAACCCTAACCTGAACCCAAACCGTAAACCTAACCCTAACCCTAACCCTTTCCCTAACAGTAACACTAACCCTTACCCAAACCCTAACGCTAAAACTTACCCTTACCCTAACCCTAAACCTATCCCTAACCTTTACCCTGACCCTAACCCTAACCCTAACCCTAACACTTACGCTTACAATAACCCTAACCCTAATCCTAACCCTTACCTTAACCCTAAATCTAACCCTAACCCTAACTCTACAGTAACCGTAACCCTAACCCTAACCCATAACCCTAACCCTTAACCTTACCCTAGCATCAACCCTAACCCTAACCTTAACCTTAGCCTTACCCTAACCCTAAACCTAACCCTAACCCTAACCCTACCCTAACCCTAACCCTTACCCTAACCCTAACCCTAACGCTAATGCTTACCCTTAACCTAACCCCAAACCTAACCTTAACCCCAACCCTAAACCTAACCCTATCCCTTACCCTTACCCTAATCCTAACCCTAAACCGAACCCTAACCCTAACCTTAACCCTAACCCTAAACCTAACCCTAACCCTTACCCTTACCCACACCCTAACCCTAACCTTAACTCCAACCCTAAACCTAACCCTAACCCTAACCCTAACCCGTACCCTATACCTAACCCTAACCCTAACCCTAACACTTACGCTTACACTAACCCTAACCCTAACCCTAACCCTTATCCTCACCCTAAACCTAACCCTAACCCTTACCCTTACCCTAACACTAACCCTAACTCTAACCCTAACCCTAACCCTAACCCTAACCCTAACCCTAACCATTACCCTAACCCTAACCCTAATGTCAACCTTAACCCTAACCCTAACCCTTACCCTAACCCTAACCCTAAACCTAACCCTAACCCTAAACCTAACCCTTACCCATAATCTAACCCTAACCCTAAAACTAACCCTAACCCTAACCCTAACCCCTAACCCTAACCCTAACCCTAACCCTAACCCTTACCATTAACCTAAACCTAACGCTAACCCTAACCCTAACACTTCCCCTAAACCTAACCCTAACCCTAATCCTTACCCTGACCCTAACCCTAACATTACCTAAACCCCATCCCTAAACCTAACTCTAACCCTAACCCTTACCCTAACACTTACCCAAACCCTAACCAAAACCGTTACCCTAACCCTAACCCTAAACTTACCCTTACCCTAACCCTAACCCTATCCCTAACCAATACCATAACCCTAACCTTAACCCTAACCCTAACCCTAAACCTAACCCTAACCCTAACCCTAAACCTTATCCTTACCCTCACCCTAACTCTAATCCTAAACCTAACACTAATCCTAATCCTAACACTTAACCCTAACCCTAAACCTAACCCTTACCCTTACCCAAACCCTAACCCTAAACCTAACCCTAAACCTAACCCTAACCCTAATCCTTACTCTAACCCTAACCCTAAACCTAACATTAACCCTAACCCTAATCCTTATGCTTACCCTAACCTGAACCCAAACCTAACCGTATCCCTAACCCTAGACCTTACCCTATCCCTAAACCTACCCTAACCCTAACCCTAACCCTTACCCTTACCCAAACACTAACCCTAAACCTAACACTAACCCTAACCCTAACCCTAAACCTAACCCTTACCCTAACCCTAACCCTAACCCTAACCCTAACCCTAACCCTTACCGTTACCCAAACCCTAACCCTAACCCTAACCCTAACCCTAACCCTAACCCTTACCCTTACCCAAACCCTAACCCTAAACCTAACCCTAAACCTAACCCTAACCCTAACCCTTACTCTAACCCTAACCCTAAACCTAACCCTAACCCTAACCCTAACCTTAACCTTAAACCTAACCCTAACCCTAACCCTTACCCTTTCCCTAAACCTAACCCTAAACCTAACCATAACCCTAACCCTAAACATTACCTTTACCCTCACCCTAACCCTAACACTAACCCTAACCCTAACACTTAACCCTAACCCTAAACCTATCCCTTACCCTTACCCTAACCCTAACCCTAACCCTAACCCTTACCGTTACCCTAACCCTAACTCTAACCGTAACCCCAATCCTAAACCTAACCCTAACCCAAACCCTAACCCTTACCTTTACCCTAACGCTAAACCTAACCCTAGCCCTAACACTTACCCTTACCCTAACCCTAACCCTAACCCTAACCCTAACACTTACCCTAACCCTAACCCTATCCCTAACCCTAACCCTAACACTTACAATTACCCTAACCCTAACCCTAACCTAAACCCCAACCCTAAACCTAACCTAACCCTAACCATTTCCCTATCCCTAAACTTTACCCTAACCCTAACCCTAACCCTAACACTTACGCTTACAATAACCCTAACCCTAACCCTAACCCTTACTGTAACCCTAAATCTATCCCTAACCCTAACCCTACCCTAACCCTAACCCTAACCCTTACCCTAACCCTAACCCTTACCCTAACCCTAACCCTAATGCTAATGCTTACCCTTAACCTAACCCCAAACCTAACCTTAACCCCAACCCTAAACCTATCCCTAAACCTAACCCTAACCCTTACCCTTACGCTAATCCTAACCCTAAACCGAACCCAACCCTAACCTTAACCCTAACCCTAAACCTAACCCTAACCCTTACCCTTACCCTAACCCTAACCCTAACTTTAACCCCAACCCTAAACCTAACCCTATCCCTAACCCTAACCCTTACCCTATACCTAACCCTAACCCTAACCCTAACATTTACGCTTACACTAACCCTAACCCTAACCCTAACCCTTATCCTAACCCTAAACCTAACCCTAACCCTTACCCTTACCCTAACCCTAACCCTAACTCTAACCCTAACCCTAACCGTAACCCTTACCCTAACCCTAACCCTAATGTCAACCTTAACCCTAACCCTAACCCTTACCCTAACCCTAACCCTAAACCTAACCCTAACCGTAAACCTAACCCTTACCCATAAGCTAACCCTAACCCTAAACCTAACCCTAGCCCTAACCCTAAAGTCAACCTTAACCCTAACCCTAACCCAAACCCTAACCATTATCCTAACCCTAACACTAAACCTAACCCTAACCCTAAACCTAACCCTTTCCCTTACTCTAACCCAAATCCTAAACCTAACCCTAACCCTAACCCCTAACCCTAACCCTAACCCTAATCCTAACCCTTACCCTTACCCTAACACTAACCCTAACTCTAACCCTAACACTTACCGTTACCCTAACACTAACCCTATCCCTAAACCTTACCCTTACCCTAACCCTAACCTTAACCCTAATCCTAACAATAACCCTAAAACTTTCCCTTACCCTAACGTTAACGCCTAACCCTAACCCTAACCCTAACCCTTACCCTTACCCTAACCCTAACCCTTACACTAACCCTAACGCTTACGCTAACCCTAACCCTTACCATTACCCTAATCCTAACCTTAAACTTTACCTCAACCCTAAATCTAACCCTAACCCTAACCCTTACCCTAACACTTACCCTAACCCTAACCGTAACCATAACCCTAACACTTAACCTTACCCTAACCCTAACCCTAACCCGAACCCTAACCCTAACACTTACCCTAACTGTAACACTAACCCTAACCCTACCCCTAACTCTTATCCTTACCCTAACCCTAACACTAACCCTAACTCCTAACCCTAACCGTAACCCTAACCCTAACCATAACCCTTAACCTTACCCTTACCCTACCCTAACCTAAACTTAATGCTACCCATAAACCTAGCCCTAACCCTTACCCTAACATTTACCCTAACAGTAACCTTAAACCTAACCCTAACACTTACCTTACCCTAACCCTAACCCTAACCCTAACACTTACCCTAACGCTAACCATAACCATAACCCTAACCCTAACCCTAACCCTAACCCTTACCCTTATCCTAAACCTAACCCTAACCATAACACTTACCCTTTCCCTAACCCCTACCCTAACGCTAACCCTAACCCTAAACCTTATCCTAACCCTTACCCTAACCCTTACACTTCCCCTAAACCTAAACCTAACCCTAACCCTAACCCTAACCCTTAACCTTAGCCTAACCCTAACCCTAACCCTCACCATAACCCTTGCCCTTACCCTAACCCTTAACCTAACCCTAACCCTAACCCTTATCCTAACCCTGACGCTAACCCTAACCCTAACCCTTAACCTAACCCTTACCCTAACCCTAACCATAACCCTAACCCTAACCCTCACCCCTAACCCTAAACGTAACCCTAACCCTAACCCTCACCCCTAACCCTAAACGTAACCCCTAACCCTAACACTAACCCTTACCGTTCACCTAACACTAACAGAAACCCAAACGCTAACCCTAATCCTTACCCTTACCCTAATCCTAACCCTAAACTTAACCCCAACTCTAAACCTAACCCTAACCCTAACACTAACACTAACCCTAACACCTAACCCTACCATAAACCTAACCCTTAACCTAATCCTAACCCTAACCCTAACCATAACAATTACCCTTACCCTAACCCCAACCCTAACCATAACCCTTACCCTAACCCTAACCCTATCCCTAACCCTAACCCTTACCCTTACCCTAACACTAAACCTAACCCTAACACTAACGCTAATCCTAACCCTTACCCTTAGCCTAACCCTAACCCTAACCCTAACCCTAAACCTTACCCTTACCCTAAATCTAACCCTAACCCTACCCCTAACACTTACCCTTACCCTAACCCTAACC
>JANJXV010000757.1:272500-280000 GCA_024803745.1 Megascapheus bottae | reverse complement strand
CCTAACCCTAACCCTAACATTTACGCTTACACTAACCCTAACCCTAACCCTAACCCTTATCCTAACCCTAAACCTAACCCTAACCCTTACCCTTACCCTAACCCTAACCCTAACTCTAACCCTAACCCTAACCGTAACCCTTACCCTAACCCTAACCCTAATGTCAACCTTAACCCGAACCCTAACCCTTACCCTAACCCTAACCCTAAACCTAACCCTAACCGTAAACCTAACCCTTACCCATAAGCTAACCCTAACCCTAAACCTAACCCTAGCCCTAACCCTAAAGTCAACCTTAACCCTAACCCTAACCCAAACCCTAACCATTATCCTAACCCTAACACTAAACCTAACCCTAACCCTAAACCTAACCCTTACCCTTACTCTAACCCAAATCCTAAACCTAACCCTAACCCTAACCCCTAACCCAAACCCTAACCCTAATCCTAACCCTTACCCTTACCCTAACACTAACACTAACTCTAACCCTAACACTTACCGTTACCCTAACCCTAACCCTATCCCTAAACCTTACCCTTACTCTAACCCTAACCTTAACCCTAATCCTAACAATAACCCTAAAACTTTCCCTTACCCTAACGTTAACGCCTAACCCTAACCCTAACCCTAACCCTTACCCTTACCCTAACCCTAACCCTTACACTAACCCTAACGCTTACGCTAACCCTAACCCTTACCATTACCCTAATCCTAACCTTAAACTTTACCTCAACCTAAATCTAACCCTAACCCTAACCCTTACCCTAACACTTACCCTAACCCTAACCGTAACCATAACCCTAACACTTAACCTTACCCTAACCCTAACCCGAACCCTAACCCTAACACTTACCCTAACTGTAACACTAACCCTAACCCTACCCCTAACTCTTATCCTTACCCTAACCCTAACACTAACCCTAACTCCTAACCCTAACCGTAACCCTAACCCTAACCATAACCCTTAACCTTACCCTTACCCTACCCTAACCTAAACTTAATGCTACCCATAAACCTAGCCCTAACCCTTACCCTAACATTTACCCTAACAGTAACCTTAAACCTAACCCTAACACTTACCTTACCCTAACCCTAACCCTAACCCTAACACTTACCCTAACCCTAACCATAACCATAACCCTAACCCTAACCCTAACCCTAACCCTTACCCTTATCCTAAACCTAACCCTAACCATAACACTTACCCTTTCCCTAACCCCTACCCTAACGCTAACCCTAACCCTAAACCTTATCCTAACCCTTACCCTAACCCTTACACTTCCCCTAAACCTAACCATAACCCTAAGCCTAACCCTTAACCTTAGCCTAACCCTAACCCTAACCCTCACCATAACCCTTGCCCTTACCCTAACCCTTAACCTAACCCTAACCCTAACCCTTATCCTAACATTGACGCTAACCCTAACCCTAACCCTTAACCTAACCCTTACCCTAACCCTAACCATAACCCTAACCCTAACCCTCACCCCTAACCCTAAACGTAACCCTAACCCTAACCCTCACCCCTAACCCTAAACGTAACCCCTAACCCTAACACTAACCCTTACCGTTAACCTAACACTAACAGAAACCCAAACGCTAACCCTAATCCTTACCCTTACCCTAATCCTAACCCTAAACTTAACCCCAACTCTAAACCTAACCCTAACCCTAACACTAACACTAACCCTAACACCTAACCCTACCATAAACCTAACCTTTAACCTAATCCTAACCCTAACCCTAACCCTAACAATTACCCTTACCCTAACCCCAACCCTAACCATAACCCTTACCCTAACCCTAACCCTATCCCTAACCCTAACCCTTACCCTTACCCTAACACTAAACCTAACCCTAACACTAACCCTAATCCTAACCCTTACCCTTAGCCTAACCCTAACCCTAACCCTAACCCTAAACCTTACCCTTACCCTAAATCTAACCCTAACCCTACCCCTAACCCTTACCCTTACCCTAACCCTAACCCTAACCCTAACCCTAACACATACCCTTACCCTAATCCTAACCCTAACCCTAACCGTAACCCTAAACCTAACCCTAACCCCTAACCCTAACGCTAACCCTAAACCTTACACTAACCCTAAACTTACCCCCAGCACTAAACCTAACCCTAACCCTAACCCTAACCCTTATCCTAACTCTAACCCTAACCCTAACCCTAACACTTACCCTAACCCTAACCCTGACCATAACCCTTACACTTACCCTAACCCTAACCCTAACCCTAAACCTTCCCCTAACCCTAACCCTAACCCTAACCCTAACACTTATCCTAACCGTAACCCTAACCCTAACCCTAACCCTTAACCTAACAATAACACTAAGCCTAACCCCTAAACCTAAACCTTACCCTAATCGTAACCCTAACCCTAACCCTTACCGTTTCAGTAAACCTACCCTAACCATTAACCTAACCCTTACCCTAAACCTTACCCTAACCCTAACCCTTACCCTTACCCTAAGCCTAACGCTAACCTTTACCCTATCAATAAACCTACCCTAACCCTAACCCTAACCCTTAACCTTACATAAACCCTAACCCTAAACTTAACCCTAACCCTCACCCTAACCCTAACCCTAACCTTACCCCTAAAACTAACCCTTAACCTAACCCTTACCCTAACCCTAACCCTAAAACTTACCCTTTACCCTAAACCTAACCCTAACTCTAACCCTAACCCTAACTCTAACCTTACCCTAAGCCTAACCCTAAACCTAACCCTAACCCTTACCCTAACCCTAAAAATTAACCCTAACCCTAAACCTAACCCTTACCCTAACCCTAACCCTAACCCTAACCTTAACCCCAACTCTTACCCTAACCCTAACCCTAACCCTAAACCTTACCCTTACCCTAAACATAACCCTAACCTTAACCCCAACCCTAAACCTAACCCTAACACTAACCCTAACCCTTACCCTTACCCTAAAGCTAAACCTATCCCTAACCCTAACACTTAACCTTACCCTAACCCTAACCCTAACCCTTATCCTAATCCTAACCCTAACCCTAACCCTTAACCTAACCCTAACACTAACCCTATCCCCTAACCCTATCCCTTACCCAAACCCTAACCCTAACCGTAAACCTAACCTTACCCTTACCCTAACCCTAACCCTAACCCTTACCCTAACCCTAACCCTAACCCTAAACCTTACTCTAACCCTAACCGTAACCTCAACCTTAACCCTAACCCTAACCCTAACCTCAACCTTAACACTAACCCTAACCCTATCCCTTACCCTTACCCTAACCCAGCCCTAACCCTACCCCTAACCCCAACCCTTACCCTAACCTGTACCCTAACCGTAACCTTAACACTACCTCAACCTTAGTCCTAACCCTAAGCCTTCCCCTAACCCTAACCCTAATGTCAAACTTAACCCTAACTCTAACCCTAACCCTAACCCTAAACCTTACCCTAACACTAACCCTAAACCTAACCCTAACCCTAAACCTAACCCTTACCCTTACCCTAACCCTAACCCTAAACCTAACCCTAACCCTAACCCAAAGCCCTAACCTAACCCTAACCCTAACCCTAACACTTACCCTTACAGTAACCCTAACCCTAACCTGAACACTTACCCTAACCCTAACCCTAACCCTTACCTTTGCCTTAACCATAACATTACCTGAACCCCAACCCTAAACGTAACCCTAAACTTAACCCTTACCCTAACACTTACCCTAACCTTAACCCTAACCCTAACCCTAAAGTTACCCTTACCCTAACCCTAACCCTATCCCTAACCCTTACCCTAACCCTAACCCTAACCCAAACCTTAACACTTACCGTTACCCTAACCCTAACCCTAAACCTATCCCTAACCCTTACACTTACCTTAACCCTTACCTTAACCCTAACCCTATCAATAACCCTAAACCTTACCCTTACCCTAACCCTAACCCCTAACCCTAACCATAACCCTAACCCTAACCTTACCCTTACCCTAACCCTAACCTTACCCTTACCCTAACCCTAACCCTTACCCTAACCCTAACCCTAAACCTAACACTAACCCTAACCCCTAACTCTAACCGTAACCCTAACCCTAAACCTAAGCCTTAACTTTACCCTTACCCTAACACTAACCCTAAATTTATTGCTAACCATAACCCTAAACCTAACCCTTACCCTAACCCTAACCCTAACCCTGATCCTTACCCTAACCCTAACCCTAACCCATACCCTTTCCCTAAACCTACTCTAATCCTAATCCTTACCCTTACCCAAACCCTAACCCTAAACCTCACCCTAACCCTAACCGAAACCCTAACCCTAACCCTAACCTTAACCCTAACCCTAACCCTAACCCTTACCCTTTCCCTAACCCTAACCCTAAACCTAACCCTAAGCCAAACCCTAAACCTTACCCTTACCCTCACCCTAACTCTAACCTCACCCTAACACTAACCCTAATCCTAACACATAACCCTAACCCTAAACCTAACCCTTACCCTTACCTAACCCTAACCCTAACCCTAATTCTTACCCTAACCCTAACCCTAACCCTAACCCTTACCGTTACCCTACCCTAACCCTAACCTTAACCCCAATCCTAAACCTAACCCTAACCCTAACCCTGACCATTACCCTTACCCTAAAGCTAAACCTAACCCTAATCCTAACACTTTCCCTTACCCTAACCCTAACCCTAACCCTTATCCTAACCCTAATCTAACCCTAACCCTAAACCTAAACCTTAACCTAACCCTAACACTAACCCTAACCCCTAACCCTAACCCTTACCCTCACCCTAACCCTAACCATAACCCTAACCCTTACCTTGCCCTAACCCTAACCCTAACTCTAACACTAACGCCAACCCTAACCCTAACCCTTCACCTAACCCTAACGCTTACCCTAACTGTAATCCTTGCCCTTTCCCTAACCTTAACCTTAATCTTAACCTCAACCCTAAACCTAACCCTAACCCTAACCCTTACTCTAACACTTACCCTAACCCTAACTCTAACCCTAACACTTACCCTTACCCTAACCCTAACAATAACCCGAACCCTAACCCTAACACTTACCCTAACCCTAACACTAACCCTAACCCTAACCATAACCCTAACTCTTATCCTTACCCTAACCCTAACCCTAAACCTAACACTAACCCTAACCCCTAACCCTAATCGTAACCGTAACCCTAACCCTAAACCTTAACCTTACCCTTACCCTAACCCTAACCCTAAACTTAATGCTAACCATAACCCTAAACCTAACCCTTCCCCTAACCCTAACCCTAATCCATACCCTAACCATAAGCCTAACCCTAACCCATACCCTTTCCCTAAACATACCCTAACCCTAACACTAACCCTTACCCTTACCCAAAACTTAACCCTAAACCTAACCCTCACCCTAACCCAAAACCTAACACTAACCCTAAACTTAATCCTAACCCTAACCCAAACACTTACCCTTTCCCTAACCCTAACCCTAAGCCTAACTCTAACCCTAACCCTAAACCTTACCCTTACCCTCACCCTTACTCTAACCCTAACCCTAACACTAACCCTAACCCTAACACTTAACCCTAACCCTAAACCTAACCCTTACCCTTACCCTAACCCTAACCCTCACCCTAACCCTAACCCTCACCCTAACTCTAACTCTTACCCTAACCCTAACCCTAACACTAACCCTTACCGTTACCCTAACCCTAAACCTAACCTTAACCCCAATCCTAAACCTAACCCTAACCATAACCCTAACCCTTACCCTTACCCTTACGCTATACCTAATCCTAACCCTAACACTTTCCTTACCCTAACCCTAACCCTTATCCTAACCCTAACCCTAACCCTTAACCTAACCCTACCACTAACCCTAAGCCCTAACCTTAACCCTTACCCTAACCCTAACCCTAAACATAAACCTAACACTTACCCTTACCCTAACCCTAACTCTAACTCTAACCCTAACCCCAACCCTAACCCTAACCCTTACCCTAACCCTAAACCTTACTCTAACCCTAACCCTAACCTCAACCTTAACCCTAAACCTAACCCTACCCCTTACCCTTACCCTAACACTAACCCTAACCCTACCCCTAACCCTAAACCTTACCCTAACCCTAACCTGTACCCTAACCCTAAACGTAACACTAAACTCAAACTTAACCCTAACCATAACCCTTACCCTAACCCTAACCCTAACATCACCCGTAACCCTAACTCTAACCCTAACCCTAACAATAACCCTTACCCTAACCCTAACCCTAAACCTAACCCTAAACCTAACCCTAACCCTTACTCTTACCCTAACCCAAACCCTAAACCTAACCCTAACCCTAACCCTGACCCCTAACCCTAACCCTAACGCTAACCCTAACCCTTACCCTTAACCTAACCCTAACCCTAACCCTAACCCTAACACTTACCCTAACCCTAACCCTAACCCTAAACCTTACCCTTACCCTAACCCTAAGCCTAACCTGAAACCTAATCCTAAACCTAACCCTAACCCTAACCCTTACCCTAAAACTTACCCTAACCCTAACCCTAACCCTAACACTTACCCTTACCCTAACTCTAACCCTATCCCTAACCCTTACCCTAACCCTAATCTTAACCCTAACCTTAACAATAACCCTAAACCTTACCCTTACACTAATTCTTACCCTAAACCTAACGCTACCCTAACACTCACCCTAACACTAACCCCTAACCCTAACTATAACCCTAATCCTAACCCCTAACCTGAACCCTAACCCTAACCCTAACCCTTACTCTAACCCTAACCCTAACCCTACCTTCAACATTAACCCTAACACTAATCCTAAACCTAACCCTAAAAATACCCCTAACCTTACCCTTACCCTAACCCTAACACTAAACCTAACCCTAACCCTAACCCTAATCCCTAACCCTAACCCTAACGCTAAACCGAACCCTAACACTTACCCTAACCCTAACCCTTACCCTATCCCTAAACCTTACTCTAAACCTAACCCTAAACTCAACCTTAACCTTAACCCTAACCCTAACTCTACCCCTTACCCTCACCCTAACCCTAACCCTAACACTATCCCTAACCCTAACCCTTACCCTAACCCTAACCTGTACTCTAACCCTAAACGTCACCCTAACCTCAACCTTAACCTTAACCCTAACCCTAACCCTTACAGTAACCCTACCCCTAAACCTAACCCTAACCCTTACCCTCACCCTAACCCTAACCTTAACCCTAACCCTAACCCTTACAATCACCCTAACCCTAAACCTAACCCTAACCCTAACCCTAACCCTTACCCTTACAGTAACCCTAACCGTAACCTGAACCCCAACCGTAAACCTAACCCTAACCCTAACCCTTTCCCTAACAGTAACACTAACCCTTACCCTAACCCTAACGCTAAAACTTACCCTTACCCTAACCCTAAACCTATCCCTAACCTTTACCCTGACCCTAACCCTAACCCTAACCCTAACACTTACGCTTACAATAACCCTAACCCTAATCC
>JANJXV010000757.1:245000-267500 GCA_024803745.1 Megascapheus bottae | reverse complement strand
AACCCTAACCCTAAACCTATCACTAACCCTAAACCTAACCCCTAAGACTCACCCTAACCCTAACCCTTACCCTTATCCTAACGCTAAATCTAACCCTAACACTTACCCTTCCCTAACCTCTACCCTAACCCTAACACTAACCCTAACCGTTACACTAACCCTAACCCTAACCCTAACCCTTACCCTTACCCTAAAGCTAAACCTAATCTTATCCCTAACCCTAACCCTTACCCTAAACCAAACCCTAACACTAACCCTAACCTTTACCCTTACCTTAACCCTAACCCTAACCCTAACCCTTACCCTTACCCTAACGCTAACCCTAACCCTAAACCTTACTCTAACCCTAACCCTAAACTCAACCTTAACCCTAACCCTACCCCTTACCCTTACCCTTACCCTAACCCTAACCCTAACCTGTACCCTAACCCTAACCCTAACCCTAAACCTAACCCTAACCCTAACCCCTTACCCTTACCTTAACCCTAACCCTAACCTTACTCTTACCCTAACCCCAACACTAACCCTAACACTAACACTTACCCTAACCCTAACCCTAAGCCTAACCCTTACCCTTAGCCTAACCCTAAGCCTAATCTGAACCCCAACCCTAAACCTAACCCTAACCCTAACCCTTACCCTAACACTTACCCTAACCCTAACCGTAACCCTATCCCTAACCCTTACCCAAACCCTAACCCTAAAACTAACCCTAACACTTACCGTTACCCTAACCCTAACCCTATCCCTAACCCTTACCCTTACCCTAACCCTAACCTTATCCCTAACACTAACAATAACCCTAAACTTTACCCTTACCCTAAACCTAACCTTAAACCTTACCCTAAACTTAACCCTACACTAACCCTAAACCTAACCCTAACCCTAACCCCTAAACCTAACCCTTACCCTAACCCTAACCCCTAACCCTAACCCTAACCTTAACCCTTACCCTTCTCCTAACCCTAACCCTAACCCTAACACATACCCTTTTACTAAACCCTAACCTAACGCTAACCCTAACCCTAACACTTACTCTAACAATAATCTTAACCCTAACCCTTACACTTACCCTAACCCTAACCGTAACCTTAACCCCAAACTTAAACCTAACCCTAACCCTAACCCAAAACCTTACTCTAACCCTGACCCTAACCTCAAACTTAAACATAAACCTAACCCTATCCCTTATCCTTACCCTAACCCTAACCCTCAATCTAACCCTAACCCTTACCCTAACCCTAACCCTAACCTTACCCTAAACCTAACCCTAACCTCAAACTTAACCCTAACCCTAACCCTAAATCTAACCCTAACGCTTACCCTTACCCTAACCCTAACCCTAACCCTAAATCTAACCCTAACTCTAACCCTAACCCTAAACCTAACCCTCACCCCAACCCTTACCCTTACCCTAACCCTAACCCTAAAAATAACCCTAATCCTAACCCTTACCGTTACCCTTACCCTAACCCTAACCCCAAAACTAACCCTAACCCTAACCCTAACCCCTAACCCTAACCCTAACCCTAACCCTAACCCTTACACTTACCCTAACCCTAACCCTAACAATAACACTTACCCTAACGCTAACCCTAACACTTACCCTCACCCTAACCCTAAACTTAACCTCAACCGTAAACCTAACCCTAACCCTAACCCTTACCCTAACACTTACCCTAACCCTAACCTTAAGACTTATTCTTACCCTAACCCTAACCCTAACCCTAACCCTTACCCTAACCCTAACCCTAGCCCTAACCCTAACTCTTATCCCTACCCTAAAACTAACCCTAAATCTAACACTAACCCTAACCAATAACCCTGTCCGTAACCCTAACCCTAACCCTATCCCTTACCCTTAACCTTACTCTAAGCCTAACCTTAATGCTAACCATAACCCTAACCCTAACCCTAACCCTAACCCTAATCCTTACCCTAACCCTAAGCCTAACCCTTACCCTTTCCCTTTCCCTAAACCTACCCTAACCCTAACACTAACCTAACACTAACCTAACACTAACCCTTACTCTTACCCAAATCCTAACTCTAAACCTAACCCTAACCCTAACCCTAACCCTAAACCTAGCCCTAAAACTTACCATTACCCTAACCCTAACCGTAAACCTAACCCTAACCCTAACCCTAACCCTTACCTTTCCCATCAACCTAACCCTAAATCTAACACTAACCCTCACCCCTAACCCTATCCGTAACCCTAAACCTAACCCTAACCCTTTCCCTTATCCTAACCCTAACCCAAATCTTAACGCTAACAATAACCCTAACCCTAACCCTTACTCTAACCCTATCCTAACTCTAACCCTAACCCCAACCCTAACCCTAACCCTTACCCTAACCCTAAACTTTACTCTAACCCTAACCCTAACCCATACCCTTTCCCTAAACCAACCCTAACCCTAACCCAACACTTACCGTTAACCAAAACCTAACCATAACCCTAACCCTAACACTTAACCCTAACCCTAAACCTATCCCTTACACTTACCCTAACCCTAACCCTAACCCTAACTCTTACCCTAACCCTAACCCTAACCCTAAACCTTACCGTTACCCTAACCCTAACTCTAACCTTAACCCCAATCCTAAACCTAACCCTAAACCTAACCCTAACCCTTACCCTTACCCTAACGCTAAACCTAACCCTAACCCTAAAACTTACCCTTACCCTAACCCTAACCCTTATCCTAACCCTAAACCTAACCCTAACCCTTACCCTTACCATAACGCTAAACCTAATCCTAACCCTAAAACTTTCCCTTACCCTAACCCTAACCCTTATCCTAACCCTAACCCTTACACTAACCCTAACCCTAACCATAACCCTAACCCTAACCCTTACTCTAACCCTATCCTAACTCTAACCCTAACCCCAACCCTAACCCTAACCCTTACCCTAACCCTAAACTTTACTCTAACCCTAACCCTAACCTCAACCTTAACCCTAACCCTAACCCTACCCCTTACCCTTACTCTTACCCTAACCCTAACCCTAACCTGTACTCTAAACCTAACCGTAAACCTAACCTCAACCTTAACCCAACCCTAACCCTAACCCTAACCCTAACCTTAACCCTAACCCTAACCAGTACCCTAACGCTAAACCTAACCCTAACCCTTACCCTTACCCTAACCCTAACCCTAAACCTAACCCTAACCCTAACCCTAACCCCTAACCCTTACCTTAACCCTAACCCTAACCCTTACCCTTACCCTAACCCCAAGCCTAACCCTAAACCTAACACTTAACCTAACCCTGACCCTAAGCCTAACCCTTACCCTTACCGTAACCCTAAGCCTAACCTGAACCCCAAACCTAAACCTAAACCTAACCCTAACCCTTACCCTAACACTTACCCTAACCCTAACCCTAACCCTATCAATACCCTTACCATAACCCTAACCCTAAAACTAACCCTAAAACTTACCGTTACCCTAACCCTAACCCTATCCCTAACCCTTACCCTTAACCTAACCCTAACCTTAACCCTAACCCTAACAATAACCCTAAACCTTACCCTTACCCTAAACCTAACCCTAAACCTTACCCTAAACTTAACCCTACACTAACCGTAACCCTATCCCTAACACTAACCCCTAAACCTAACCCTTACCCTAACCCTAACCCCTAACCCTAACCCTAACCTTAACCCTTACCCTTATCTTAACCCTAACCCTAACCCTAACACATACCCTTTTACTAACCCCTACCCTAACGCTAACCCTAACCCTAACACTTACCCTAACCCTAACCCTAACCCTAACCCTTACACTTACCCTAACCCTAACCCTAACCTTAACCCCAAACTTAAACCTAACCCTAACCCTAACCCAAACCCTTACTCTAACCCTGACCCTAATCTCAAACTTAAAAGGAACCCTAACCCTATCCCTTATCCTTACCCTAACCCTAACCCTACATCTAACCCTAACCCTTACCCTAACCATATCCCTAACCCTTACCATACACCTAACCCTAACCTCAAACTTAACCCTAACCCTAAACCTAACCCTAACCCTTACCCTTACCCTTACCCTAACCCTAACCCTAAAATAACCCTAACCCTAACCCTTACCCTTACCCTTACCCTAACCCTAACCCCAAAACTAACCCTAACCCTAACCCTAACCCCTAACCCTAACCGTAACCCTAACCCTAACCCTTACCCTTACTCTAACCCTAACCCTAACCCTAACTATAACACTTACCCTAACCCTAAACCTAACCCTTACCCTCACCCTAACCCTAACCTTAACCTCAACCCTAAACCTAACCCTTACCCTAACCCTTACCCTAACACTTACCCTAACCCTAACCCTAACATTAAGACTTATCCTTACCCTAACCCTAACCCTAACCCTAACCCTTACCCTAACCCTAACCATAACCCTAACCCTAAATCTTATCCCTACCCTAACCCAAACCCTAAATCTAACACTAACCCTAATCCCTAACCCTATCTGTAACCCTAACCCTAACCTTACCCTTATCCTTACTCTAAGCCTAACTTTAATGCTAAGCATAACCCTAACCCTTACCCTAACCCTAAACCTAAAACTAACCCTAACACTTACCTTTACCCTAACCCTAACACTATCCCTAACCCTTACCCTTACCCTAACCCTAACCTTAACCCTAACCCTAACAATAACCCTAAACCTTACCCTTACCCTTACCCTAAACCTAACCCTAAACCTTACCCTAAACTTAACCCTACACTAACCCTAACCCTAAACCTAACCCTAACCCCTAAACCTAACCCTTACCCTAACACTAAACCCTAACCCTAACCATAACCTTAACCCTTACCCTTATCTTAACCCTAACCCTAACCCTAACACATACCTTTTACTAACCCCTACCCTAACACTAACCCTAACCCTAACACTTACCCTATCCCTAACCCTAACCCTAAAACTTACACTTACCCTAACCCTAACCCTAACCTTAACCCCAAATTTAAACCTAACCCTAACCCTAACCCAAACCCTTACTCTAACCCTGACCCTAACCTCAAACTTAAAAGGAACCCAAACCCTATCCCTTATCCTTACCCTAACCCTAACCCTACATCTAACCCTAACCCTTACCCTAACCCTAACCCTAACCCTTACCCTAAACCTAACCCTAACCTCAAACTTAACCCTAATCTTAAACCTAACCCTAACCCTTACCCTTACCCTTACCCTAACCCTAACCCTAAAATAACCTTAACCCTAACCCTTACCCTTACCCTTACCCTAACCCTAACCCAAAACTAACCCTAACCCTAACCCTAACCCCTAACCCTAACCGTAACCCTAACCCTAACCCTTACCCTTACTCTAACCCTAACCCTAACCCTAACTATAACACTTACCCTAACCCTAAACCTAACCCTTACCCTCACCCTAACCCTAACCTTAACCTCAACCCTAAACCTAACCCTTACCCTAACCCTTACCCTAACACTTACCCTAACCCTAACCCTAACCTTAAGACTTATCCTTACCCTAACCCTAACCCTAACCCTAACCCTAACCCTTACCTAACCCTAACCCTAACCCTAACTCTTATCCCTACCCTAACCCAACCCTAAATCTAACACTAACCCTAATCCCTAACCCTATCCGTAACCCTAACCCTAACCCTCACACTTATCCTTACTCTAAGCCTAACCTTAATGCTAACCCTAACCATAACCCTAACCCTAACCCTAACCCTAACCCTAATCCTTAACCTAACCCTAACCCTAATCCTTACCCTTTCCCTTTCCCTAAACCTACCCTAACCCTAACACTAAACCTTACCCTTACCCTAATCCTAACCCTAAACCTAACCCTAACCCTAACCCTAACCCTAAACCTAACCCTAAACCTTACCATTACCCTAACCCTAACCGTAAACCTAACCCTAACCGTAACCCTAACCCTTACCTTTCCGATCACCCTAACCCTAAACCTAACCCTAATGCTAACCCTAAACCTAACACTTACCTTAACCCTAACCCTAACCCTTACCCTTACCCTAACCCTAACCCTAACCTTAACCCCAATTCTAAACCTAACCCTAACCGTAACCCTAACACTTACCCTTACCCTAACGCTAAACTTAACCCTAATCCTAACACTTTCGTTTACCATAACCTTAACCCTAACCCTTATCCTAAGCCTAACCCTAACCCTTACCCTAACACCCTAACCCTAACACTTACCCTAAACCTAAACCTAACCTTAACCCTAATTCTTATCCTTACCCTAACCCAAACCCTAAATCTAACACTAACCCTCACCACTAACCCTATCCGTAACCCTAACCCTAACCCTAACCCTTACCCTTATCCAAACCCTAACACTAACCTTCACGCTAAGAATAACCCTAACCCTAACCCTTACCCTAACTCTAACCCTAACCTAATACTTACCCTAACCCTAACACTAACACTTACCCTAACCTTAACCCTAAACCTAACCCTTACCCTAACCCTAACCCAAACACTAATCCTTACCCTAATAAAACGCATAACGCTAACCCATACCCTTTCCCTAAACCTACCCTAACCCTAACCCTAACCCTTAACCTTATCCAAACCCTAACCCTAAACCTAACCCTAAACCTAACCCTAAACCTAACCCTAACCCTAACCTTAACCCTAACCCTAACCCCAACACTTACCCTTTTCGAAGCCTAACCGTAAACCTAACTCTAACTCTAAGCCTAAACCTTACCCTTCCCCTCACCCTAACTCTAAACCTAACCCTAACACTAACCCTAACCCTAACACTTAACCCTAACCCTAAACCTAAACCTTACCGTTACCCTAACCCTAACCCTAAACCTAACGCTAACCTTAACCCTAACAATAACAGTTACCCTAACCCTAACTTTTACCCTTACTCTAAGCCTAACCGTAACCTTAACCTCAACCCTAAACATAACCATAACCCTAACCCTCATCCTAACACTTACCCTAACCCTAATCCTAACCCTAACCGTAACCCTAACCCTTACCCTTACCCTAAACCTAAACCTAACCTTATCCCTAACCCTAAACCTTACCCTAAACGGAAGCTAACCTTAACCCTAACCCTTACTCTTACCTTAACCCTAACTCTAAGCCTAACCCTTACCCTTACACTAACGCTAACCCTAACCATAACCCTAAACCTAAACCTAACCATAACACATATCGTTACCAGAACCCTAACCCTAACCCTAACCGTAACCCTAAACCTAACCCTAACCCTATCCCTAACCCTAACCCTTACCTAACCCTAACCCTATCGTTAACCCTTACCCTTAACCTAACCCCAACCCTAACCTTAACCCCAAACCTAAACCTAACCCTAAACCTAAACCTAACCCTATCCCTAACCCTAACCCTAACCCTTACCTAACCCAAACCCTATCGTTAAACCTTACCCTTAACCTAACCCCAACCCTATCCTTAACCCCAACCCTAAACCTACCCCTAAACCTAACCCTAACCCTAACCCTTACCCTATCCCTATCCCTAACACTTATGCTTACACTAACCCTAACCCTAACCCTAACCCTAACCCTAACACTTACACTAACCATAACCCTAAAACTAACCCCTAACCCTAACCATAACCCTAACCCTAACCCCTAACCCTTACCCTAACCCTAACCCTAACCCTAATAATTACCGTTACACTAAACCTAACCCTATCCCTAACCCTTACCCTTACCCTAACCCTAACCTTAACCCAAACCCTAACAATAACCCTAAACCTTACCTTTACTCTAACCCTAACCCCTAATCCTAATCCTAACCCTAAACCTAACCCTTACCCTTACTCTAACCCTAACCCTTATCCTAACCCTAACGCTTACCCTAACCCTAACCCTTACCCTTACCCTAACCCTAACCTTAACCTTAACCTCAACCCTAAACCTAACCCTAACCCTAACCCTTACCCTAACACTTACCCTAACCCTAAATCTAACCCTAACCCTAACACTTACCCTTACTCTAACCCTAACCCTAACCCTAACACTTACCCTAAACCTAACCCTAACCCTAACTCTTATCCTTACCCTAACCCTAACCCTAAACCTAACAATAACCCTAACCCCTAACATTAACCGTAAACCTAACCCTAACCCTAACCCTAACCCTAACCCTTACCCTTAACCTAACCCTAAACTTAATGCTAACCATAACCCTAAACCTAACCCTTACCCTAACCCTAACCCAAACACTAATCCTTACCCTAATCCTACCCATAACGCTACCCTATACCCTTTCCCTAAACCTACCCTAACCCTAACCCTAACCCTAACCCTTAACCTTGTCTAAACCCTAACCCTAAACCTAACCCTAATCCTAACCCTAAACCTAACCCCAACCCTAACCTTAACCCTAACCCTAACCCTTACCCTTTCCCTAAGCCTAACCCTAAACCTAACCCTAACTCTAAGCCTAAACCTTACCCTTACCCTCACCCTAACTCTAAACCTAACCCTAACACTAACCCTAACACTAAAACTTAACCCTAACCCTAAACCTAACCCTTACCCTTACCCTAACCCTAACCCTAAACCTAAAGCAAACCCTAACCCTAACAATAACACTTACCCTAACCCTAACTTTTACCCTTACTCTAACCCTAACCCTAACCTTAACCTCAAACCTAAACCTAACCTCAACCCTAACCCTCACCCTAACACTTACCCTAACCCTAATCCTAACCCTAACCCTAACCCTAAACCTTACCCTAACCCTAAACCTAACCCTAACCCTAACCCCTAAACCTAACACTAACCCTTACCCTAACCCTTACCCTTACCTTAACCCTAACCACAAACCTAATCCTTACCCTTACCCTAACGCTAACCCTAACCCTAACCCTAACCCTAAATCTAACCCTAACACATATCCTTACCCTAACCCTAACCCTATCCGTAACCCTAAACCTAACCCTATCCCTAACCCTAACCCTTAATCTAACCCTAACCCTAACCTTAACCCCAATCCTAAGCCTAACCCTAAACCTAAACCTAACACTTACCCTTACCCTCATCCTAACCCTAAATCTAACCCTAACCCTTACCCTTAACCTAACCCTAACCATAACATGAACCCCAACCCTAACCCTAACCATAACACTTACCCTAACCGTAACAGTAACCCTAACCCCTAAACGTTATGTTAACCGTAAGCCTAACGCTAAACATTACACTTACTCTAACCCTAAACCTATTTCGAACCCTAAACCTAACCCTAAACCTTTAACCCTTATCCTAACCCTAAACCTTACCCTTACTCTAAACCTAACTCTAAATCTAACCCTAACCCTAACCTAACCCTAACCCTAAAACTAACCCTAACACTTACCGTTACCCTAACCCTAACCCTATCCCTAACCCTTACCGTTACCGTAACCCTAACCTTAACCTAACCCTAAAAATAACCCTAAACCAAACCCTTACCCTAAACCTAACCTTTACCCTAAACTTAACCCTACACTAACCCTAACCCTAACCCTAACCCTAACCCCTAAACCTAACCCCAACCCAAACCCTAACCCTAACCCCTAACCCTAACCCTAACCCTAACCCTTACACTTATCCTAACCCTAACCCTAAACCTAACACTTACCCTTTTACTAACACTAACCCTAACCCTAACAATAAACCTTACCCTAACCCTAACCCTAACCCTAACCCTAAACCTAACCCTAACCCTAACCCTAACCCTTACACTAACCATAACCCTATTCCTAAACCTAACGCTTACCCTTACCCTAACCCTAAACCTAACCCTAACCCTAACCCTTACAGTTATCCTAACCCTAATCCTAAACCTAACACTTACCCTTTTACTAACACTAAACCTAACCCTAACCCTAAACCTTACCCTAACCCTAACCCTAACCCTAACCATAAACCCAACCCTAACCCTTACCCTAACCCTTACACTAACCATAACCCTAACCCTAACCCTAACCCTTACCCTTACCCTAACCCTAAACCTAACCCTAAACCTAACGCTTACCCTAACCCCAACCCTAACCCTTACCCTTACCCTAAAACTAACTCTAAATCTAACCCTAACCCTAACCCTAACCCATAACCTTACCCTAACCCCAACCCTAAACCTAACCCTAACAATAACCCTAACACTTACCCTTACCCTAACCCCAACCCGAAACCTAAACGTAACCCTAACCATAACCCTAACCCCTAACTCTAACCCTAAACCTTACCCTGAACCTAACCATAACCCTAACACTTACACTTATACTAACCCTAACCCTAAACCTAACCCTTACCCTTAACCTAACCCTAAACCTAAACCCAAACCTAACCCTAACCCTTACTCTAACCATAACCCTAATCCTAATCCTAACCCTTACCCTTACCCTAACACTAAACCTAACCCTAAATCTAACCCTAACCCTAACCTTAACCCTAACCCTCACCCTTACCCTAACCCTAACCCTTACACTAACCCTAAACCTAACTCTAAATCTATCCCTTACCTTTACCCTAACCCTAACCCTAAACCTAACCTTAACCCTTACCCTTACCCTAACCCTAACCCTCACCTTACCCCTAACCCTAACCCTAAACCTAACCTTAAACCTAACCCTTATCCTTTCCCTAACCCTATCCCTAAACCTAAACTTAACCCTAACCCTTATCCTTTCCCTAACCCTAACCCTAACCCTAACCCTTACCCTAAACCTAACACTAAACCTAAGCCTAACCCTTACTCTTACCCTAACCCTAACCCTAACCATAACCTTAACCCTAACCCTTACCCTTACAATAACCCTAACACTAACCATAAACCTAACACTAACCCTAAACCTAACCCTTACCCTTACCCTAACCCCAACCCTAACCTAACCCTTACCCTTACCCTAACCCTAATCCTAACCCTAAACCTAACAGTAACCCTAACCCTAACCCTTACCCTTACCCTAACCCTAACCCTAACACTAACCTAACCCTTACCCTTACCCTATCCCTAACCCTAAACTTAACCCTAACCCTAACCCTAACCCTTACCCTTACCCTAACCCTAACCCTAACACTAACCTAACCCTTACTCTTACCCTAAACCTAACCCTAACCTTAACCCTAACCCTAACCCTAAACCTAACCCTTATCATTACCCTAAACCTAACCCTAAACCTAATACTAACCCTAACCCTCTCCCTAACCATAAACTTTACCCTAACCCTAACCCTAACCCTAACTCTAAACCTAACCCTAACACTAACACTAACCATAACCCCTAACCCTAACCCTAACCCTAACCCTTACCCTTACCCTAACCCTAAACCTAACCCTAAACCTAACGCTAACCCTAACCTTAACCCTAACCCTTACCCTTACCCTAAACCTAACCCTAACTCTAACCCTAAACGTAACTCTAAACCTAACCGTTACGCTTACCCTAACCCTAACCCTAAACCTAACCTTAAACCTTACCCTTACCCTAACCCTAACCCTAACCCTCACCTTAACCCTAACCCTAACCCTAAACCTAACCTTAACCCTAACCCTTATCCTTTCCCTAACTCTAACCCTAAACCGAACTTTAACGCTAACCTTTATCCTTTCCCTAACCCTAACCCCAACGCTAACCCTTATCCTTAACATAACCCTAATCATAACCTTAACCCTAACCCTAACCCTAACCCTAACCCTTACCCTTACCCTAAACCTAACCATAACCTGAACACCGAACCTAACCCTAACCCTAACCCTTACCCTAACTGTA
This sequence comes from Megascapheus bottae, assembly GCA_024803745.1. Classification (NCBI taxonomy): domain Eukaryota; kingdom Metazoa; phylum Chordata; class Mammalia; order Rodentia; family Geomyidae; genus Megascapheus; species Megascapheus bottae. Next base: position 255,741 of record JANJXV010000757.1, on the reverse strand, counting down.
ACCCTAAACCTAACCCATAAACCTTCCCCTAACCTTAAACTTAACAATAACCCTTACCCTTACCGTAACCCTAACCCTAACACTAACCCTTAACCCTAACCCTAAACCTTACCCTAACCCTAAACCTAACTCTAACCCTGACCATAACCTTAACCCTTACCTTAACCCTAACCCTAAGCCTAAACCTTACCCTAACTCTAACCTCAACCTTAACCCTAATCCTAACCCTAACCCTTACCTTTACCCTAAAACTAACTCTAAATCTAACCCTAACCCTAACCCTAACCCTTACCTGTACCCTAACCCCAACCCTAAACCTAACCCTAACACTAACCCTAACCCTTACCCTTACTCTAACCCTAACCCTAACCCTAACCCTAACGTTAAACCTTACACTTACCCCTACCCTCACCCTAACCATTACCCTGAACCTAACCCTAACCCTAACACTTACCCTTACCCTAACCCTAACCCTAAACCTAACCCTTAACCTTACCCTTACCCTACCCCTAACCCTAAACCTAACCCTAACCCTAACCCTTACTCTAACCATAACCCTAATCCTAACACTAACACTTACCCTTACCCTAACACTAAACCTAATCCTAAATCTAACCCTAACCCTAACCTTAACCCTAACCCTCACCCTTACCCTAACCATAACCTTAAACTAACCCTAAACCTAACTCTAAACCTAACCCTTACCCTTACCCTAACCCTAACCCTAAACCTAACCTTAACTATTACACTTACCCTAACCCTAACCCTCACATTACCCCTGAACCTAACCCTAAACCTAACCTTAACCCTAAACCTTATCCTTTCCCTAAACCTATCCCTAAACCTAACCTTAACCCTAAACCTTATCCTTTCCCTAACCCTAACCCTAACCCTAACCTAACCCTAACCCTAACCCTAACCCTAACCCTTAGCCTTAACCTAAACCTAACACTAAACCTAAGCCTAACCCTTACTATTACCCTAACCCTAACCCTAACCCTAACCATAACCTTAACCCTAACCCTTACCCTTATCCTAACCCTAACCCTAACCCTAAACCTAACACTAACCCTAACCCTAAACCTTAACCTTACCCTAACCCTAACCCTAACCCTAACCCTAAACCTAACACTAACCCTAACCCTAAACCTTTCCCTTACCCTAACCCTAAACCTAACCCTAACCCTAACCCGAACCCTAACCCTTACCCTTACTCTAACCCTAACCCTAATCCTAACCCTAACGCTAAACCTTACACTTACCCCTACCCTAACCATAACCCTTACCTAAAACCTAACCCTAATCCTAACCCTAACACTTACCCTTACGTTAACCCTAACCCTAACCCTAATCCTTACAATTACCCTAACGCTAAACCTAATCCTAACCCCATCCCTAACCCTAAAACATACCCTTTCCCTAACCCTAACCCTAACCCTAACCTATCCCTAAACCTAACCCTAAAGCTAACCCTAACCCTAACCCTTACCCTAAACCTAACCTTAACCCCAACACTAAACCTAACCTTATCCCTAACCCTAACCCTAACCCTAACCCTTACAGTCACCCTAACCATAATCGAAACCCTAACCCTTACCCTTACCCTAACCCTAACCCTAAACCTAACTCTAACCCTAACCTTAACCCTAACCCTTACCCTTACACTAAGCCTAACCCTAATCCTAACCCTAAACCTAACCCTAACCCTAACCCTAACCCTAACCCTTACCCTTACCCTAAACCTAAACCTAACCTTATCCCTAACTCTAAACCTTACCCTAAACGGAACCTAACCCTAACCCTAACACTAACCCTAACCCTAACCCTTACCTTAAACCTAACTCTAAGCCTAACCCTTACCCTTACCCTAACGCTAACCCTAAACACAACCCTAACCCTAAACCTAACCATAACATATATCGTTACCCGAACCCTAACCCTAACCCTAACCGTAACCCTAAACCTAACCCAAACCCTATCCCTAACCCCAACCCTAACCCTTACCTAACCCTAACCCTATCGTTAACCCTTACCCTTAACCTAACCCCAACCCTAACCTTAACCCCAAACCTAAACCTAACCCTAAACCTAACCCTAACCCTATCACTAACCCTAACCCTAACCCTTACCTAACCCTAACCCTATCGTTAACCCTTATCCTTAACCTAAACCCAACCCTATCCTTAACCCCAACCCTAAACCTAACCCTAAACCTAACCCTAACCCTAACCCTTACCCTATCCCTAACCCTAACCCTAACCCTAACACTTTATGCTTACAATAACCCTAACACTAACCCCAACACTTACCCTAAACCTAATGCTAACCTTAACCCTTACCCTGACCCTAACCCTAACTTACCTGAACCCCAAAACTAAACCTAACCCTAACCCTAACCCTTACCCTAACACTTACCCAAACCCTAACCTACCCTTAACCCTAACCCTAAACTTACCCTTACCCTAACCCTAACCCTATCCCTAACCCTTACCCTAACCCTAACCCTAATACTTATCGTTACACTAACCCTAACCCTATCCCTAAACCTTGCCCTTACCCTAACCCTAATCTTAAACCTAACCCTAACAATAACCCTAAACTTTACCCTTACCCTAACCCAAACCCCTAATCCTAATCCTAAACCTAACCCTAACCCTTACCCTTACTCTAACCCTAACCCTTATCCTAACCCTAACGCTTACCCTAACCCAAACCCTTACACTTACCCTAACCCTAACCTTAACCTTAACCTCAACCCTAAACCTAACCCTAACCCTAACCCTTACCCTAACACTTACCCTAACCCTAAATCTAACCCTAACCCTAACACTTACCCTTACTCTAACCCTCACCCTAACCCTAACACTTACCCTAAACCTAACCCTAACCCTAACTCTTATCCTTACCCTAACCCTAACCCTAAACCTAACACTAACCCTAACCCCTAACCCTAACCGTAACCCTAACCCTAACAATAACCCTAACCCTTACCCTTACCCTTACCCTAACCCTAAAATTAATGCTAACCATAACCCTAAACCTAACCCTTACCCTAACCCTAACCCAAACACTAATCCTTACCCTAATCCTATCCATAACGCTAACCCATACCCTTTCCCTAAATCTACACTAACACTAACCCTAACCCTTATCCTTGTCCAAACCCTAACCCTAAACCTAACCATAATCCTAACCCTAAACCTAACCCTAACCCTAACTTTAACCCTAACCCTAACCCTAACCCTTACCCTTTCCCTAAGCCTAACCCTAAACCTAACCCTAACTCTAAGCCTAAACCTTAACCTTACCCTCACCCTAACTCTAAACCTAACCCTAACACTAACCCTAACCCTAAAACTTAACCCTAACCCTAAACCTAACCCTTACCCTTACCCTAACCCTAACCCTAAACGTAAAGCAAACCCTAACCCTAACAATAACACTTATCCTAACCCTAACTTTTACCCTTACTCTAACCCTAACACTAACCTTAACCTCAAACCTAAACCTAACCCTAACCCTAACCCTCACCCTAACTCTAAACCTAACCCTAACACTAACCCTAACCCTAAAACTTAACCCTAACCCTAAACCTAACCCTTACCCTTACCCTAACCCTAACCCTAAACGTAAAGCAAACCCTAACCCTAACAATAACACTTATCCTAACCCTAACTTTTACCCTTACTCTAACCCTAACACTAACCTTAACCTCAAACCTAAACCTAACCCTAACCCTAACCCTCACCCTAACTCTTACCCTAACCCTAATCCTAACGCTAACCCTAACCCTTACCCTAACCCTAACCCTAATCCTAACCCCTAAACCTAACACTAACCCTTACCCTTACCTTAACCCTAACCCCAAACCTAATCCTTACCCTTACCCTAACGCTAACCCTAACCCTAACCCTAAACCTAACCCTAACACATATTCTTATCCTAACCCTAACCCTAACCGTAACCCGAAACCTAACCCTATCCCTAACCCTAACCCTTACCCTAACCCTAACCCTAACGGTAACCCTTACAATTAACCTAACCCTAACCCTAACCTTAACCCCAATCCTAAGCCTAACCCTAAACCTAACCCTAACCCTTAACCTCATCCTAACCCTAAACCTAACCCTAATCCTAACCTTAACCCTAACCCTAACCTTAACCCTTACCCTTAAACTAACCCTAACCATAACATGAACCCCAACCCTAACCCTAACCATAAGCCTTACCTTAACCGTAAGAGTAACCCTAACAACTAAACATTACGCTAACCCTAAGCCTAACCCTAACCATTACACTTACCCTAACCCTAAACCTAATTCTAACCCTAAACCTAACCCTAACCCTTACCCTAACCCTTACCCTAACCTCAACCTTAACCCTAACCCTAACCCTAATCCTAACCCTAAACCTTACCCTTACTCTAAACCTAAATCTAAAACTAACCCTAACCCTAACCCTAACCCTAACCCTACCCCTTACCCTTACCCTGATCCCAACCCTACACCTAACCCTAACCTTAACCCTAACACTTACCCTTACCCTAACCCTAACCCTAAACCAAAACCTAAGCCTAACCCTAACCCTAACCTCTAGCCCTAACGCTAACCCTTACCCTAAACCTAACTCTAACCTCAACGGTAACCCTAACCCTAAACCTAACCCTAACCCTAACCCTAACCCTTACCCTTACCCTAACCCTATCCCTAACTGTAACCCTAACCCTAACCCTTACCCTTACCCTAACCCTAACCCTAACCATAACAATAACACTTAACCTAACCCTAACCCTAACCCTTACCCTCACCCTATCCTTAACCTTAACCTCAACCCTAAACCAAACCCTAACCCTAAAACTAACCCTAACACTTACCGTTACCATAACCCTAACCCTATCCCTAACCTTTACCGTTACCGTAACCCTAAACTTAACACTAACCCTAACAATAACCCTAAACCTTACCTTACCCTAAACCAAACCCTTACCCTAAACTTAACCCTACACTAACCCTAACCCTAACCCTAACCCCTAAACCTAACCCTAACCCTAACCCTAACACCTAACCCTAACCCTAACCCTAACCCTTACACTTATCCTAACCGTAACCCTAAACCTCACACTTACCCTTTTACTAACACTAACCCTAACCCTAAACCTTACCCTAACCCTAACCTTAACCCTAACCCTAAACCTAACCCTAACCCTAACCCTTACACTAACCATAATCCTAATCCTAACCCTAACCCTTACCCTTACCCTAACCCTAAACCTAACCCTAACCCTAACCCTAACCCTAACCCTAACCCCTAACCCTAACCCTAACCCTAACCATTACACTTATCCTAACCCTAACCCTAAACCTAACACTTACCCTTTTACTAACACTAACCCTAATCCTAACCCTAAACCTTACCCTAACCCTAACCCTAACCCTAAACCTAACCCTAATCCTAACTCTAACTCTTACACTAACCATAACCCTAAACCAAACCCTAACCCTTACCCTTACCCTAACCCTAAACCTAACCCTAAACCTAACGCTAACCCTAACCTTAACCCTAACCCTTACCCTTACCCTAAACCTAAACCTAACTCTAACCCTAAACGTAACTCTAAACCTAACCCTTACCCTTACCCTAAACCTAACCCTAAAACTAACCTTAAACCTTACCCTTAACCTAACCCTAACCCTAACCCTCACCTTAACTCTAACCCTAAACTTAAACCTAACCTTAACCCTAACCCTTATCCTTTCCCTAAATCTAACCCTAAACCGAACTTTAACGCTAACCTTTATCCTTTCCCTTACCCTAACCCTAACGCTAACCCTTACCCTTAACCTAACCCTAACCATAACCTTAACCCCAACCCTAAACCTAAGCCTAAACCTAACGCTAACCCTTACCCTTGCACTAATCCTAACCCTAAACCTAACCCTAACCCTAACCTTAACCCTAACCCTAACCCTAACCCTAACCCTAACACTTACCCTTACCCTAAACCTAACCATAAACTGAACACCAACCCTAACCCTAACCATAACCCTTACCCTAACCGTAACCCTAAACCTAACCCCTAAACCTTCCCCTAACCTTAACCTTAAACCTAACCCTTATCCTTACCCTAACCCTAACACTAACTCTAACCCTAACCCTAACCCTAACCCTTACCATAACCCTAACCCTAACCCTAACCCTTACCCTAACGCTAACCTCAACCTTAACCCTAACCCTAACCCTAATCCTAACCCTAACCCATACCCTTACCCTAAAACTAATTCTAAATCTAACCCTAACCCTAACCCTAACCCTTACCCTTACCCTAACCCCAACCCTAAACCTAACTCTAACACTAACCCTAACACATACCCTTACCCTAACCCTAACCCGAAACCTAAACCTAACCCTAACCATAACCCTAACCCCTGACCCTAACCTTAACCCTTACCCTGAACCTAACCCTAACCCTAACACTTACCCTTACCCTAAACCTAACCCTAAACCTAACCCTACCCTTACACTAACCCTAACCCTAAACCTAACCCTAACCCTAACCCTAACCCTTACTCTAACCATAACCCTAATCCTAACCCTAACCCTTACCCTTACCCTAACACTAAACCTAACCCTAAATCTAACCCTAACCCTAAACTTAACCCTAACCCTCACCCTTACCCTAATCCTAACCCTTACACTAACCGTAAACCTAAATCTAAACGTAACACTTACCCTTACCCTAACCCTAACCCTAAACCTAACCTTAACCCTTACCCTTACCCTAACCCTAACCCTCACCTTAACCCTAACCCTAACTCTAACTCTTAACCCTAACCCTAACCCTTACCCTAACCCTAACCCTAACTCTAACACTAACCATAACCTTAAACCTTACCTTAACCCTAACCCTAACCTTAACCCTTACCCTAACTCTAACTTCAACCTTAACCCTAACCCTAACCCTAATCCTAACCCTAACCATTACCCTTACCCTAAAACGAACTCTAAATCTAATCCTAACCCTAACCGTAACCCTTACCCTTACCCTAAACCTAAACCTAACCTTATCCCTAACCCTAAACCTTACCCTAAACGGAACCTAACCCTAACCCTAACCCTTACCCTTAACTTAACCCTAACTCTAAGCCTAACCCTTACCCTTACCCTAACGCTAACCCTAACCATAACCCTAACCATAAACCGAACCATAACACATATTGTTACCGAACCCTAACCCTAACCATAACCGTAACCCTAAACCTAACCCTAACCCTATCCCTAACCCTAACCCTAACTCTTACCTAACATTAACCGTATCGTTAACCCTTACCCTTAACCTAACCCCAAACCTACCCTTAAACCCAAACCTAAACCTAACCCTAAACCTAACCCTAACCCTATCCCTAACCCTAACCCTAACCCTTACCTAAACCTAACCCTATCGTTAACCCTTACCCTTAACCTAACCCCAACCCTATCCTTAACCCCAACCCTAAACCTAACCCTAAACCTAACCCTAACCCTAACCCTTACCCTATCCCTAACCCTAACCCTAACCCTAACACTTATGCTTACACTAACCCTAACCCTAACCCTAACCCTAATCCTAACCTTATCCCCAACACTGAACCTAACCTTATCCCTAACCCTAATCCTAACCCTTACAGTCACCCTAACCCTAATCCTAATCCTAACCCTTACCCTTACCCTAACCCTAACCCTAAACCTAACCCTAACCCTAACCTTAACCCTAACCCTTACCCTTACACTAAGCCTAACCCTAATCCTAACCCTAAACCTAACCCTAACCCTAACCCTAACCCTAACCCTTACCCTTAGCCTAACCCTAACCCTAACCCTAACCCTTACCCTAACCTTAACCCTAACCCTAACACTTACTCTAACACCAACCCTAATCCTAACCCTAACCCTTACCCTAACCCTAACCCTAACAGTTATACTAAACCTAACCCTAACCCTTAACCAACCCTAACACTAACTCTAACCCCTAACCCTAACAATTACCCTAATCCTAACTCTAACCCTAACTCTAACACTAACCCCTAACCATAACCCTAACCCTAACCCTAACTCCTAACCCTAACCCTAACCATAACCATAACCCTTACCCTTATCCTAACCCTAACCCTAACCCTAAACCTAACCTTAACCGTAACCCTAAACCTTACCCTAACCCTAACCCTAATCCTAAACCTTAACCTAACCCTTACCCTAACCCTAACCTTAACCCAAACACTTACCCTAACCCTAACCCTTACCCTAACCCTTACCCTTACCCTAATCCTAACACTAAACCTAATCCCTAACCCTAACCCTTACCCTAACCATAAACCTAATCCTAAACCTACCCCTTAACCTTACCCTAACCCTAACCGTAACCCTAAAACTAACCTTAACCCTAACCCTAACCCAAAGACTTACCCTTAACCTAACCCTAACCCTAACCCTTAACCTAAACATAACCCTAACCCTAACGCTTATTCTAACCCTAACCCTAACCCTAACTATAACCCTTACACTAACCCTAACCCTAACCACTAACCGTAACCCTGACCCTGACCCTAACCCTAACCCTAACCCTAAACCTAACTTTTATCCTTATCCTAACCCTAACACTAACCCTAACCCGAAACCTTACCCTTAACCTAACCTTAACCCTAACTCTAAACCTAACCGTAACCCTAAACCTAACTTTAACCCTTACCCTTACCCCTAACCCTATCCCTACCCCTAACCCTAACCTTAACCCTAACCCTTACACTTACCCTAACCCTAACCCTAATCCTAAACCTAACCCTAAACCTAACTCAAACCCTTATCCGAACCCTAAACCTAACACTTACCCTAACCCTAACCCAAACCTTAACCCCAACCCTAAACCTAACCCTAACCCTAACCCTAACCCTTTACCGAACCCTGACCCTAACACTAAAAGTAACACTTACACTTACCCTAACCCTAACCCTAACCGTTATCCTAACCCTAACCCTAACCCTAATCCCAACACTTAACCTAACCCTAACACTAACCCTAACCCATAACCCTAACTCTTACACTAACCCTAACCCTAACCCTTACCCTAACCCCTAACCCTAACATTAACCCTAATCCTAACCCTAACCCTAATACTAACCCTTACACTTACCCTAACCCTAACCCTAACCCTAAACCTTACCCTTACCCTACACCCACCCTAACCCTTACCCTAAACCTAACCTTAACCCTAACCCTAACCCTAACCTCAACCTAAACCTAACCTAACACTAAACCTAACACTTACCCTTACATTAACGCTAACCCCAACACTAAACCTTACCCTTACCCTAACCCTATACCTAACCCTAACCCTAACCCTAACCCTAAACCTAACACTAACCCTAACCCTACCCTTACCCTAACCCTAACCATAATCCTAACACTAACCTTTACCCTTACCCTAACCTTAACTCTAACCCTAAACCTAACCCTAACCGTAACTTAAACCTAACCCTTACACTTACCCTAACCCTAACCCTAAGCCTAAACCTAACCCTAAACCTAACCCTAACTCTTACCCTTACCGTAACCCTAACCCTAACCCTAATCCTATCCCTAACCCTTACCCTAACCCTAACCCTAATCCTTACCCTAACCCTAATTCTAATCCTAACACTTATCCTAACCCTAACACTAACCCTAACCATAACCCTTAACCTAACCCTAACACTAACTCTAACCCCTAACCCTAAGCCTTACCCTAACCCTAACCCTAACCCTAACCCTCACCCTAACCCCTAACCCTAAACCTAAACCTTACCCTAACCCTATCCCTAACGCTTTCCCTTAACTTAACCCTAAACCAAACCCTAACCCTAACCCTAACCCTTACCCTTACCCTAACCCTAACCCTAAAACTTACCCTTACTCGAAACCTAACCCTAAGCCTTACCCTAAACCTAACCCTAACCCTCACCCTAACCCTTACCCTTACCTTAACCCTAACCCTAACCCTAACCGTTACCCTTACCCTAACTCTAACCCTAATCCTGACCCTAAACCTATCCCTAACACATACCCTTACCACAACCCTAACCCTAACCCTAACCGTAACCCTAAACCTAACCCTAACCATAACCCTAACACTTACCCTAAACCTAACCTTAACCCAAACACTAAACCTACCCCTAACCCTAACCCTTCACCTTTCCCTAACCATAAACCTAACCCTAAATCTAACCCTTACCCTGACCCTAACCCTAACCCTAAACCTAACCCTAACCTTAAACCTAACCCTTACCCTAACCGTAACCTTAACCCTAACCCTAAACCTAACCCTAACCTTAACCCTAACCCTTACACTTACCCTAACCCTAACCCTAACCCTAAACCTAACACTAACCCTAACCCTAACCCTAACCCTTACCCTTACCATAACCCTAACCCTAACCCTTACCCTTACCCTAACCCTAAGCCTCACATTAACCCTAACCCTAACCCTAAACCTAACCTTAACCCTACATTATCCTTTCCCTAACCCTAACCCTAACCTGAACCGAACCTTAACTCTAACCCTAAACTTAAAACTAACCCTAACCCTAACCCTAAACCTAACCCTTACCCTTACCCTAACGCTAACACTAAACCTAAGCCTAACTCTTACTCTTACCCTAACCTTAAACCTAACCCTAACCATAACCTTTACCATATCCCTTAGCTTTACCCTAACCCTAACCCTAACCCTAAA
>JANJXV010000757.1:235000-242500 GCA_024803745.1 Megascapheus bottae | reverse complement strand
CTTACCTTAACCCCAACCCTAAACCTAACCCTTACCCTTAACCTAACGCTAAACTTAACCCTAAACCTAAAACTAACCCTAACACATTGCCTTAACCTAACCCTAACCCAAACCCTAACCTCAACCTAAACCTAACCTAACCCTAACCCTAACCCTTACCCTAACCCTAACCCTAAACCTAACACTAACCCTAACCCTACCCTTACCCTATTTCTAACCCTAAACCTAACCCTAATCGTAACCTTAAACCTAACTCTTACACTTACCCTAATCGTAACCCTAACCCTAACCCTAACCCTAAACCTAAACCTAACCCTTACCCTTACCGTAACCCTAACCCTAACCCTATCCCTAACCCTTACCCTAACCCTAACCCTAACCCTAACATTTACCCTAACCCTAAACCTAACCCTAAACCTTACCCTAACCCTAACCCTAAACCTTATCCTGACCCTAACCCTAACACTAACCCTAACCCTTAACCTAACCCTAACACTAACTCTAACCCCTAACCCTAAGCTTACCCTAACCCTAACCCTCACCTTAACCCCTAACCCTAACCCTAACCCTTACCCTAACCCTAAGCCTAACCCTTACCCTTAACTTAACCCTAAACCTAACACTAACCCTAACCCTAACCCTAACCCTTACGCTTACCCTAACCCTAACCCTAAAACTTACCCTTACCCTAAACATAACCCTAAGCCTTACCCTAAACCTAACCCTAACCCTCACCCTAACCCTTACCCTTACCTTAACCCTAACCCTAACCCTAACCCTTTCCCTTAACCTAACTCTAACCCTAATCCTAACCCTAAACCTAACAATAACATATACCCTTACCATAACCCTAACCCTAACCCTAACCGTAACACTAAACCTAACCTAACCCTAACCCTAACACTTACCCTAACCCTAACCTTAACCCAAACACTAAACCTAACCCTAACCCTAACCCTAACCCTTACTCTAACCCTACACCCTAACCCTAACCCTAACCCTAACCCTTACCCTTTTCCTAACAGTAAGCCTAACCCTAACAATTACCCTCACCCTAACCCCTAACCTACCCTAACCCTAACCCTAACCCTTACCCTAAACCTAACCCTAACCCTAACTCTAACCATTACCCTAACCCTAAACCAAAATCTAACCCTAACCCTAACCTTAACCCTTACTCTTACCCTAACCCTAACCCTAAACCTAACCCTTGCCCTTACATCAACCCTAAACCTAACCCTAACCCTAACCCTTACCCTAACCCCTAACCCTAACATTAACCCTAATCCTAACCCTAACCCTAATACTAACCCTTACACTTACCCTAACCCTAACCCTAACCCTAAACCTTACCCTTACCCTACACCCACCCTAACCCTTACCCTAAACCTAACCTTAACCCTAACCCTAACCCTAACCTCAACCTAAACCTAACCTAACACTAAACCTAACACTTACCCTTACATTAACGCTAACCCCAACACTAAACCTTACCCTTACCCTAACCCTATACCTAACCCTAACCCTAACCCTAACCCTAAACCTAACACTAACCCTAACCCTACCCTTACCCTAACCCTAACCATAATCCTAACACTAACCTTTACCCTTACCCTAACCTTAACTCTAACCCTAAACCTAACCCTAACCGTAACTTAAACCTAACCCTTACACTTACCCTAACCCTAACCCTAAGCCTAAACCTAACCCTAAACCTAACCCTAACTCTTACCCTTACCGTAACCCTAACCCTAACCCTAATCCTATCCCTAACCCTTACCCTAACCCTAACCCTAATCCTTACCCTAACCCTAATTCTAATCCTAACACTTATCCTAACCCTAACACTAACCCTAACCATAACCCTTAACCTAACCCTAACACTAACTCTAACCCCTAACCCTAAGCCTTACCCTAACCCTAACCCTAACCCTAACCCTCACCCTAACCCCTAACCCTAAACCTAAACCTTACCCTAACCCTATCCCTAACGCTTTCCCTTAACTTAACCCTAAACCAAACCCTAACCCTAACCCTAACCCTTACCCTTACCCTAACCCTAACCCTAAAACTTACCCTTACTCGAAACCTAACCCTAAGCCTTACCCAAACCTAACCCTAACCCTCACCCTAACCCTTACCCTTACCTTAACCCTAACCCTAACCCTAACCGTTACCCTTACCCTAACTCTAACCCTAATCCTGACCCTAAACCTAACCCTAACACATACCCTTACCATAACCCTAACCCTAACCCTAACCGTAACCCTAAACCTAACCCTAACCGTAACCCTAACACTTACCCTAAACCTAACCTTAACCCAAACACTAAACCTACCCCTAACCCTAACCCTTCACCTTTCCCTAACCATAAACCTAACCCTAAATCTAACCCTTACCCTGACCCTAACCCTAACCCTAAACCTAACCCTAACCTTAAACCTAATCCTTACCCTAACCGTAACCTTAACCCTAACCCTAAACCTAACCCTAACCTTAACCCTAACCCTTACACTTACCCTAACCCTAACCCTAACCCTAAACCTAACACTAACCCTAACCCTAACCCTAACCCTTACCCTTACCATAACCCTAACCCTAACCCTTACCCTTACCCTAACCCTAAGCCTCACATTAACCCTAACCCTAACCCTAAACCTAACCTTAACCCTACATTATCCTTTCCCTAACCCTAACCCTAACCTGAACCGAACCTTAACTCTAACCCTAAACTTAAAACTAACCCTAACCCTAACCCTAAACCTAACCCTTACCCTTACCCTAACGCTAACACTAAACCTAAGCCTAACTCTTACTCTTACCCTAACCTTAAACCTAACCCTAACCATAACCTTTACCATATCCCTTAGCTTTACCCTAACCCTAACCCTAACCCTAAACCTAACATTAACCCTAACCCTAAATCTTACCCTTACCCTAACCCTAACCCTAAACCTAACCTAACCCTTACCCTTCCCCTAACCCTAACCCTAACCCTAACCTTAACCTGACCCTAACCCTAACCCTAACCCTTACCCTCACCCTAACCCTAACCCTAAACCTAACTCTAACCCTAACCCTATCCCTAACAATAACCCTTACACTAACCCTAACCCTAACCCTAACTCTAAACCTTCCCTAACCCTAACCGTAACCCCTAACCCTAACCCTTACCCTTATCCTAACCCTAAACCTAACCTTAATGCTAACCCTAAACCTAACCCTAACCCTTACCCAGATCTTAACCCTAACCCTAACCCTTACCCTTAACCTAACCCTAACCCTAAACCTAACCATAACCCTAACCCTAACCCGAAACCTAACCTTAACCGTAACCCTAACCCTAACCCTAATCCTTACCCTAAACCTAACCCTAACCCTAACCTTAACCCTAACCCTAACCCTAATCCTAAACCTTACCCTAACCCTAACCCTACCCCTTACCCTTACCCCAACCCTAACCGTAAACTTAACCCCAAAATTAAACCTATCCCTAAACCTAACCCTAACCCTTACCCTAACACTAACCCTAACCCTTTCCCTAACTCTAACCCCTATCCTAACCCTAACCCTTAACCTAACCCTAACACTAACCCTAAACCCTAACCCTAACACTTACCCTAACCCTAACCCTAACACTAACCCCTAAACCTAATCCTAACGCTAACCCTAACTCAAACCCCTAACCCTAACTCTAACCCTAATCCTAACCCTTACCCTTATCTAAATCCTAACCCTAACCTAACACTTACCCTTACCCTAACCCATACCCTAACCCTAACCCTGACCCTAACCCTTGCCCTAACCCTAACCCTAACCCTTTCCCTCATCATAACCATAAACCTAACCCTAACCCGAAGCCTCACCCTTTCCCTTACTGTAACCCTAAACCTAACCCTAAAACTTACACTTACCCCTACCCTAACCCTAACCCTTACCTAAAACCTAACTCTAACCCTAACCCTAACACTTACCCTTACGTTAACCCTAACCCTAACCCTAATCCTTACAATTATCCTAACGCTAAACCTAATTCTAACCATAACCCTAACCCTAAAATATACCCTTACCCTAACCCTAACCCTAACCCTAACTTACCTCTAAACCTAACACTAAACCTAACCCTAACCCTAAATCTTACCCTAACCCTAACCTTAACCCAAACACTAAACCTAACCCTATCCCTAACCCTAACCCTAACCCTAACCCTTACCGTAACCCTAACCCTAATATTAACCCTGACCCTTACCTTTACCCTAAACCTAAACCTAAACCTAAAACTAACCCTAACCCTAACCTTAACCCTAACCCTTAACCTTACACTAAGCCTAACACTAACCCTAACCCTAAACCTTACCCTAACGCTAACGCTAACCCTAACCCTTACCCTAACCCTAACCCTAACCCTAAAACTTAACGTAACACTAACCCTAACCCTAACCCTAACACTTACCCTAACACTAACCCTAACCCTATCCCTTATCCTAATCCTAACCCTAACCCTTAACCAACCCTAACACTAACTCTAACCCCTAACCCTAAACCTTACCCTAATCCTAACCCTAACACTAACTCCTAACCCTAACCCTAACCCTAACCCTTACCCTTATCTTAACCCTAACCCTAACACTAAACCTAACCCTAACCCTAACCCTAACCCTAACCCTAAAACTAACCCTAACCCTAACCCTAACCCACAGACTTACCCTTAACCTAACCCTAACCCTAACCCTAACCCTTAACCTAACTCTAACCCTAACCCTAACTCCTAACCGTAACCCTTACCCTGACCCTAATCCTAACCCTACCCCTAACCCTAACCCTTAACTTTACCCTAACCTTAACCCTAACCCTAAACCTAACCCTAACCCTAAACCTAATGTTAACCCTTACCCTTACCCTAACCCTACCCCTAACCCTAACCTTAACCCTAACCCTTACCCTAACCCTAACCCTAATCCTAAACCTAACCCTAACCCTAACTCTAACCCTTACCCTAACCCTAAACCTAACCCTAACCCTAACCCTAAACCTAAACCTTACCCTTACCCTAACCCTAACCCTAAGCTTAACCCCAACCCTACCCCTAACCCTAACTCTTTCCCGAACCAAAACTCTAACACTAAAACTAACACTTACACTTACCCTAACCTTAACCCTAACCCTTATACTAACCCTAACCCTAACCCCAACACTTAACCTAACACTAACACTAACCCTAACCCCTAACCCTAACCCTTACCCTAACCCTAACCCTAAACCTATCCCCTAACCCTAACATTAACCCTAACCCTAACCCTAACCCTAACCCTTACCCTTACCCTATCCCTAACCCTCACCCTAAACCTTACCCTTACCCTAAACGCACCCTAACCCTTACCCTAAACCTAACACTAACCCTAACCCTAACCCTTACCCTTACATTAACCCTAATCCTATCCCTAACAATTACCCTTACCTTAACCCCAACCCTAAACCTAACCCTTACCCTTAACCTAACGCTAAACTTAACCCTAAACCTAAAACTAACCCTAACACATTCCCTTAACCTAACCCTAACCCAAACCCTAACCTCAACCTAAACCTAACCTAACCCTAACCCTAACCCTTACCCTAACCCTAACCCTAAACCTAACACTAACCCTAACCCTACCCTTACCCTATTTCTAACCCTAAACCTAACCCTAATCGTAACCTTAAACCTAACTCTTACACTTACCCTAATCGTAACCCTAACCCTAACCCTAACACTAAACCTAAACCTAACCCTTACCCTTACCGTAACCCTAACCCTAACCCTATCCCTAACCCTTACCCTAACCCTAACCCTAACCCTAACATTTACCCTAACCCTAAACCTAACCCTAAACCTTACCCTAACCCTAACCCTAAACCTTATCCTGACCCTAACCCTAACACTAACCCTAACCCTTAACCTAACCCTAACACTAACTCTAACCCCTAACCCTAAGCTTACCCTAACCCTAACCCTCACCTTAACCCCTAACCCTAACCCTAACCCTTACCCTAACCCTAAGCCTAACCCCTACCCTTAACTTAACCCTAAACCTAACACTAACCCTAACCCTAACCCTAACCCTTACCCTTACCCTAACCCTAACCCTAAAACTTACCCTTACCCTAAACATAACCCTAAGCCTTACCCTAAACCTAACCCTAACCCTCACCCTAACCCTTACCCTTACCTTAACCCTAACCCTAACCCTAACCCTTTCCCTTAACCTAACTCTAACCCTAATCCTAACCCTAAACCTAACAATAACATATACCCTTACCATAACCCTAACCCTAACCCTAACCGTAACCCTAAACCTAACCTAACCCTAACCCTAACACTTACCCTAACCCTAACCTTAACCCAAACACTAAACCTAACCCTAACCCTAACCCTAACCCTTACTCTAACCCTACACCCTAACCCTAACCCTAACCCTAACCCTTACCCTTTTCCTAACAGTAAGCCTAACCCTAACAATTACCCTCACCCTAACCCCTAACCTACCCTAACCCTAACCCTAACCCTTACCCTAAACCTAACCCTAACCCTAACTCTAACCATTACCCTAACACTAAACCAAAATCTAACCCTAACCCTAACCTTAACCCTTACTCTTACCCTAACCCTAACCCTAAACCTAACCCTTGCCCTTACATCAACCCTAAACCTAACCCTAACCCTAACCCTTACCCTTACCCTAACCCTAAACCTAACCGTAACCGTAACCCTAACCCTAACCTTAACCCTAAACCTAACCCTAAACCTAACACTAAACCTTACCCTAACCCTAATCCTAACCCTAACCCTTACCCTTACCCTAACTCTAACCCTTACCCTAAACCCAATCCTAACCCTAACCTTAACCCTTACCCTTAACCTTACCCTTACCCTAACCCTAACCCTAACCCTAAACCTAGCCCTAACACTACCCCTAAACCTAACCCTAAACCTCACCCTAACCCTTACCATTAATCTAACCCTAACACTAACCCTAACCCTTACAGTAACCCTAACCCGAACGCTAACCCTAACACTTACCCTAACCCTAACCCTAACCCTAACCATTACCCTAACTCTAACCCTAAGCCCAGCACTAAACCTAACCCTAACCCTAACCCTAAACCTTACCCTTACCCTAACCCTAAACCTAAACCTTACCCTTGTCCTAACAGTAAACCTAACCCTAACAATTACCCTTACCCTAACCCCTAACCTAACCCTAACCCTAACCCTTACCCTAAACCTAACCCTAACCCTAACTCTTACCATTACCCTAACCCTAAACCAAACCCTAACCCTAACCCTAACCTTAACCCTTACCCTTACCCTTACCCTAACCCTAACCCTAACCCTAAACCTAACCTTACCCTTACATTAACCCTAACCCTAACCCTAACCCTTACACTTACCCTAACCCTAAACCTAACAGTAACCCTAAGCCTAACCCTAACCTTAACCCTAACCCTAACCCTAAACCTAAC
>JANJXV010000757.1:227500-232500 GCA_024803745.1 Megascapheus bottae | reverse complement strand
ACCCTAACCCTTACCCTTATCCTAACCCTAGCCCTAACCCTAACGCTAAACTTTACACTTACCTTAAACCTAACCCTAACTCTTACCCTAAACCTAACAGTAACCCTAACCCTAATCCTTACACTTACCTTAACCCTAACCGTAACCCTAAATTTAACCCTTACCCTTACCTAACGCTAAAGCTACCCTAACCCTAACCCTAATCCTAACCCTAACACTTACCCTTACCCTAACCCTAATCCTAACCCTAACCTAACCCTAAACCTAACCCTAACCCTAACCCTAACCCTAACCCTAACCCTAACCCTAACACTAAACCTTACCCTTACCCAACCTAACCCTAAACCTAACCCTAAACCTTACCCTAACCCTAATCCTAACCCTAACCCTTACCCTTACCCTAACTCTAACCCTAACCCTAAACCCAATCCTAACCCTAAACTTAACCCTTAACCTTACCCTTACCCTAACCCTAATCCTAACCCTAAACCTAGCCCTAACACTAACCCTAAACCTAAACCTAAACCTCACCCTAACCCTTACCATTAATCTAACCCTAACACTAACCCTAACCCTTACCGTAACCCTAACCCGAACGCTAACCCTAACAGTTACCCTAACACTAACCCTAACCCTAACCATTACCCTAACTCTAACCCTAAGCCCAGCACTAAACCTAAACCTAACCCTAACCCTAAACCTTACCCTTACCCTAACCCTAACCCTAACCCTTACCCTTGTGATAACAGTAAACCTAACCCTAACAATTACCCTTACCCTAACCCCTAACCTAACCCTAACCCTAACCCTTCCCCTAAACCTAACCCTAACCCTAACTCTTACCATTACCCTAACCCTAAACCAAACCCTAACCCTAACCCTAACCTTAACCCTTACCCTTATCCTAACCCTAACCCTAACCCTAAACCTAACCCTATCCCTAACCCTTACCCTAACCCTAACCCTAATCCTAAACCTAAAACTAACCCTAACCTTACCCTAACCTTCAGACTTACCCTTAACCTAACCCTAACCGTAACCCTAACACTTACACTAACCCTAACCCTAACACTAACCCTAACCCTTACTCTAACCCTAACCCTAACCCCTAACCGTAACCCTTACCCTGACCCTAATCCTAACACTAACCCTAACCCTAAACCTTACCCTTAACCTAACCTTAACCCTAACCCTAACCCTAACCCTAAACCTAACGTTAACCCTTACCCTTACCCTAAACCTAACCCTAACCCTAAACCTAACCCTTACCCTTACATTAAACCTAACCCTAACCCTTACCCTTACCCTAACAATAAACCTAACCGTAACCCTAACCCTAACCCTAACCCTAACCTTAACCCTACTCTAACCCTAAATCTAACCCTAACCCTAACCCTAAACCTAACCCTTACCCTAAACCTAAACCTAACCCTTACCTTAACCCTAACCCTAACCCTAAACCTAACCCTAAACCTAACCCTTACCCTTACCCTAAACCTAACTCTAACCCTAACCATAACACTAACACTAACCCTAACCCTAACCCTAATCCCTAATCTTAACCCTTACCTTGACCCTAACCCTAACCCTAACCCTCACCCTAAACCTTACCCTTAACCTAACCCTAACCCTAACTCTAACCTTAACCCTAACCCTAACCCTTACCCTAACCCTAACCCTAAACCTTACCCTCACCCTAACTCTACACGTAACCCTAAACCTAACCATAACCCTAACCCTTACCCTTACCTTAACCCTATCCCTAACCCTAACCCTAAACCTTACCCTTACCCTTACCCTAAATCTAACCCTAACCCTTACCCTAAACCTAATCCTATCCATAACCCTAACCCTTACCCTTAACCTAACCCTAACCCTAAACCTAACCCTAAAACTTACCCTTAACATAAACCTAACCCTAACCCTTACCCTAAACCTAAACCTAACCCTAACCCTAACCCTTACCCTTACCTTAACCGTAACCCTAATCCTAACCCTTACCCTTACCCTAACGCTAACCCTAACTCTAACCCTTACCCTAATCCTAACCCTAACCCTTAACCAACCCTAACACTAACTCTAACCCCTAACCCTAAACCTTACCCTAATCCTAACCCTAACACTAACTCCTAACCCTAACCCTAACCCTAACCCTTACCCTTATCTTAACCCTAACCCTAACACTAAACCTAACCCTAACCCTAACCCTAACCCTAACCCTAAAACTAACCCTAACCCTAACCCTAACCCACAGACTTACCCTTAACCTAACCCTAACCCTAACCCTAACCCTTAACCTAACTCTAACCCTAACCCTAACTCCTAACCGTAACCCTTACCCTGACCCTAATCCTAACCCTACCCCTAACCCTAACCCTTAACTTTACCCTAACCTTAACCCTAACCCTAACCCTACCCCTAACCCTAACCTTAACCCTAACCCTTACCCTAACCCTAACCCTAATCCTAAACCTAACCCTAACCCTAACTCTAACCCTTACCCTAACCCTAAACCTAACCCTAACCCTAACCCTAAACCTAAACCTTACCCTTACCCTAACCCTAACCCTAAGCTTAACCCCAACCCTACCCCTAACCCTAACTCTTTCCCGAACCAAAACTCTAACACTAAAACTAACACTTACACTTACCCTAACCTTAACCCTAACCCTTATACTAACCCTAACCCTAACCCCAACACTTAACCTAACACTAACACTAACCCTAACCCCTAACCCTAACCCTTACCCTAACCCTAACCCTAAACCTATCCCCTAACCCTAACATTAACCCTAACCCTAACCCTAACCCTAACCCTTACCCTTACCCTATCCCTAACCCTCACCCTAAACCTTACCCTTACCCTAAACGCACCCTAACCCTTACCCTAAACCTAACACTAACCCTAACCCTAACCCTTACCCTTACATTAACCCTAATCCTATCCCTAACAATTACCCTTACCTTAACCCCAACCCTAAACCTAACCCTTACCCTTAACCTAACGCTAAACTTAACCCTAAACCTAAAACTAACCCTAACACATTCCCTTAACCTAACCCTAACCCAAACCCTAACCTCAACCTAAACCTAACCTAACCCTAACCCTAACCCTTACCCTAACCCTAACCCTAAACCTAACACTAACCCTAACCCTACCCTTACCCTATTTCTAACCCTAAACCTAACCCTAATCGTAACCTTAAACCTAACTCTTACACTTACCCTAATCGTAACCCTAACCCTAACCCTAACCCTAAACCTAAACCTAACCCTTACCCTTACCGTAACCCTAACCCTAACCCTATCCCTAACCCTTACCCTAACCCTAACCCTAACCCTAACATTTACCCTAACCCTAAACCTAACCCTAAACCTTACCCTAACCCTAACCCTAAACCTTATCCTGACCCTAACCCTAACACTAACCCTAACCCTTAACCTAACCCTAACACTAACTCTAACCCCTAACCCTAAGCTTACCCTAACCCTAACCCTCACCTTAACCCCTAACCCTAACCCTAACCCTTACCCTAACCCTAAGCCTAACCCCTACCCTTAACTTAACCCTAAACCTAACACTAACCCTAACCCTAACCCTAACCCTTACCCTTACCCTAACCCTAACCCTAAAACTTACCCTTACCCTAAACATAACCCTAAGCCTTACCCTAAACCTAACCCTAACCCTCACCCTAACCCTTACCCTTACCTTAACCCTAACCCTAACCCTAACCCTTTCCCTTAACCTAACTCTAACCCTAATCCTAACCCTAAACCTAACAATAACATATACCCTTACCATAACCCTAACCCTAACCCTAACCGTAACCCTAAACCTAACCTAACCCTAACCCTAACACTTACCCTAACCCTAACCTTAACCCAAACACTAAACCTAACCCTAACCCTAACCCTAACCCTTACTCTAACCCTACACCCTAACCCTAACCCTAACCCTAACCCTTACCCTTTTCCTAACAGTAAGCCTAACCCTAACAATTACCCTCACCCTAACCCCTAACCTACCCTAACCCTAACCCTAACCCTTACCCTAAACCTAACCCTAACCCTAACTCTAACCATTACCCTAACACTAAACCAAAATCTAACCCTAACCCTAACCTTAACCCTTACTCTTACCCTAACCCTAACCCTAAACCTAACCCTTGCCCTTACATCAACCCTAAACCTAACCCTAACCCTAACCCTTACCCTTACCCTAACCCTAAACCTAACCGTAACCGTAACCCTAACCCTAACCTTAACCCTAAACCTAACCCTAAACCTAACACTAAACCTTACCCTAACCCTAATCCTAACCCTAACCCTTACCCTTACCCTAACTCTAACCCTTACCCTAAACCCAATCCTAACCCTAACCTTAACCCTTACCCTTAACCTTACCCTTACCCTAACCCTAACCCTAACCCTAAACCTAGCCCTAACACTACCCCTAAACCTAACCCTAAACCTCACCCTAACCCTTACCATTAATCTAACCCTAACACTAACCCTAACCCTTACAGTAACCCTAACCCGAACGCTAACCCTAACACTTACCCTAACCCTAACCCTAACCCTAACCATTACCCTAACTCTAACCCTAAGCCCAGCACTAAACCTAACCCTAACCCTAACCCTAAACCTTACCCTTACCCTAACCCTAACCCTAAACCTTACCCTTGTCCTAACAGTAAACCTAACCCTAACAATTACCCTTACCCTAACCCCTAACCTAACCCTAACCCTAACCCTTACCCTAAACCTAACCCTAACCCTAACTCTTACCATTACCCTAACCCTAAACCAAACCCTAACCCTAACCCTAACCTTAACCCTTACCCTTACCCTTACCCTAACCCTAACCCTAACCCTAAACCTAACCTTACCCTTACATTAACCCTAACCCTAACCCTAACCCTTACACTTACCCTAACCCTAAACCTAACAGTAACCCTAAGCCTAACCCTAACCTTAACCCTAACCCTAACCCTAAA